>JANIIA010498057.1:0-14685 GCA_027478495.1 Erythroxylum alaternifolium | reverse complement strand
CATGAGATGTGGTAATTTACCACATCTGGACCCGTTTCTTTGGTCCGACCCGTTCTCTGGAAACGGGATGTTACAGTAAATTTTTTAAATTTTAAATTCCTCAATTAAATATTAAGTACACATTAGGAACGTGATAGTTGTGTTCCATTATTTAAGAATAAAACCAGAATTTTGTTTATTGCTTGGCTTATTAGGTGAACTCAAGGTCACTTTAACTAAATATGTTTTATCTTAAATTAATGGGTCCTACTTAACTAAATTAGTATAATTTGGATGAGCAAACTCATAATCATACGAATTTATAGGCAGGGTTAGCAATAATATATATGATATATTTTGACAAAGAGTTGTCATCTAACAATTCTAGGAGTCACATAAGATATGATTGAGAAGTAGTTTTCTACCTAATTTAAATTTAGTTAGTTTATTTAGCAAACTCAAGATCAATTAATTTTAAATAGGATCTTAGCCCACTAGGAAATTATTTGATAATTTCTTGATTTAATAGTGAAGGCTATTATTTTGAGTAAAATAGTGGGAGTAATCAAATAATTTTAAAGTCCTTATTTTATTTGATTTTGGATATAAACTAATATTTTCTCCTTTTATGCTTTTTCAGTTAAGAATCTGAAGATGAGTACCAACCTGAAGTTGAGGAGCATCATAAATGCTAACAAGCTAACTGGACCTAACTTTTCAGACTATTTTCTAAACTTAAGAATAGTTCTTAGGTAAGAGAAGAAGTTTTATGTTCTTGACACTCCTGTTCACCAAAGCCTAGTTTGGATGTAGTTGATGAAGTCTGGGAGAGGTATCAACGTTATATTGTTGACGTTGAGCAAGCCACATGTGTGATGTTGGCTACCACATCTCCTGAGCTTTAGAGGCAGCATAAGAATATGGATGCACCTACTATGATTCTACATCTCAAGGAGTTGTTTGGTGCATAAAGTAGGGTGGAGATATATCAAATCTCTAAGGCGTTATTTCAATGCAAGATGATATAAGGATCTTTAGTTAAGCTGTACGTGTTGAAAATGATTGGGTATATTAAAAAATCAGCCCAATTAGGTTTTGTCATGGATCACGAGTTAAGAGTTGATCTGGTGCTACAGTCTCTAATTTTAATCTTTTCACAGTTCATCATAAACTTCAATATAAATTATAAGGATATGACATTGCCTAAACTGTTAAACATGCTCAAGACTTTGGAAGGGTGCCTTAAGAAGGAACTTAGTTCTGCACTTATTTTCAGTTCTTCTAAGAGCAATAAAAAGGGCCCTAAGAAGAATAAGAATAAGAAATAGAACGGTTTTGCTAATGTAGCAAAGCCTAAAGAAGGATTTAAGAAGAAGAGCAATGACAAGGGCACATGCTTTCACTACGGAGTCAACAGACACTGGAAGAGGAACTGCTCATCTTATCTTACTAGACTAAAGATAAGAAGCTTAAGGAAGCTTCTGGTACGTTTGTTATTGAGACCAATCTTTTTACTTATGTTCCATATTTTTGGGCATTAGATACTATTGTGGCTCTCATACGTGTAATATCATGCAAATGTTAACAAAGAGTAGATCACTGAGGAAAGGCGAAGTAGATGTGCGAGTTTGAAATAGAGCAAGAGTTGCTACATTAGCTGTAGGAAATTGTAGTTTAGCTTTGCCTTCTAGCCTTGTTTTAGAAATTGATAATTGTTATTATGTCCCAGTTATTACAAAAAAACATCATTTCTATTTCTTATTTGGATTTGAATGAATTTTTCTTTATAACTTAGAATAATAGTTGTTCTTTTGATAAAGATGTTGTTTATTATGGATCTAGATTACTTACAAATGATTTGTATGAGTTAAGTCCTGAAAGTTCGATTCTTAATATAAATAGCAAGAAAAGAAAGTTAAATAACCAAAATCTATCTTATTATGGCATTGTAGGTTCAATTATATCAATGAAACTAGAATCACAAAATTACATAAAGAAGGATACTTAGATCTTTTCGATAATGAATCATATGAAACCTGTGAATCTTGTTTATTGGAAAAGATGACCAAACTACTTTTTAGTTGAAAGGGACAACATGCTAATGAATTGCTAGAATTAATACATTCAGATCTATGTGGGCCTATGTCTGCAAGTGCTCGATTTGGATTCTCGTATTTCATTATGTTTACAAATGATCATTCTAGATATGGTTATGTGTACTTGATAAAACAAAAGTCTGAATCATTTAAAAGTTCAAAAAATTTAGACCAGAGGATGAGAAACAAAAGGGTAAAAGTATTAAGACACTTAGATCAGATTGAGGTGGTGAATACTTAGACCACGATTTTCTTGGTTACTTAAAAGAGAATAGGATTCCCTCAAATTGGAGTCCTCTTGTAACTCCACAATATAATGGAGTTTCTAATAGGAGAAATCATACACTATTAGATATGGTTCGTTCCAAGATGAGTCATGCAGTCCTTCGAATCTCCTTTTGGAGATACGCAATTGAAACCTCAATATAACTTCTAAATAGAGTTTAGTCCAAATTAGTTGATAAGACACCATATGCGATATGGACGGGTAGAAGACCTAGATTGTCACACTTAAAGATTTGGGGATGTGATGCTTATGTGAAGTGCGCTATATCTAATAAGCTTCAAGCTAAATCAAATAAATGCAAATTTGTGGTATATCCGAAAGATAATTTCAAATATTAATTTTTCCACCTGTTGAGCAAAAGGTGTTTATCTTAAGATATGCTACATTCTTGGAAAGAGAATTTATTCTCAAATAAAGTAGAGGGAGTGAGGTAGAACTTAGAGAAGTTCAAAAGCCATACATTCACATCGGGATAGAACAAGAACCTTAAGTTGATACATATGATATATAACCGAGAGTTCAAGAGACACATAGTCCATAATAAACTAGTAGGATACATCATCCCCCTACTAGTTTAGATCTACATATTGAGCAGGGAAATGATAATGTATCGCTTATACATAATGAGCTTACTACTTTTAAAGAAGCAATGTTTGAAATTGATTTAAAATGGCAAAAAGTCATGAGATCTAAAATGAAATCCATGTACACTAACCAAGTATGGACTTTGGTGGATGCATTTGATGGTATTGTACCTATTGGATGCAAGTGAGTTTTTAAGAGAAAAATTGACATGGATGGTAATGTACATACGTACAAAGTGAGATTAGTAGCTAAAGGTTACAAATAAAAACAAGAGGTTGATTTTGATAAAACCTTTTTGCCAGTAGCTATGCAAAAATCCATCAGGTTCTTATTAGCTATAGCAACATATCATGATTATAAAATCTAGCATATGGATGTCAAAAAAACATTTCTCAATGCGAATTTGCAAAAGGATATGTATATGACACAACCAAAAGGTTTAGAATCTAAAAGATTTCCTAATTAAGTATACAAGTTGCAAAGATCCATTTATGGACTTAAGCAAGCGTCACAGAGTTGGAACATCTGTTTTGATGAGACAATCAAAGAGTTTGATTTTATCAAAAATTTAAATGAACCATGTGTCTATAAAAAGGTCAGTGGGAGTGCAGTTTTTTTCTTAGTTCTATATGTGGATGACATATTGCTAATTGGAAATGACATACCTATGCTTCAGTATGTAAGGATTTAGTTATCCAAGAACTTCTATATAAAGGATATGAGAGAAGTAGCTTATATTTTAGGAATAAAGATCTATGGAGATAGATCAAAGAGGTTATGTAGATTATTGCAATCCACGTACATAGATAAAGTGCTAAAGAGGTTTAGCATGGAGAAGTCCAAGAGAGGATTCTTACCAATGTAGTATGGGATTTCTCTTAGACAGAGTATGTGTCCAAAGACACAAAAGGAGAAAAATAAAATGGATTGTATTCCATATGCTTCGACAATTAGGTCAATTATGTATGTGATGTTATATACTAAACCAAATGTCTTTTATGCTTTGAGTAGAACGAACAGGTTTCAAGTCAATCTAGGTGACAATCATTGGACAGCTATGAAAACATCTTAAAGTACTTGAGAAGAACTAAATATATTTTCTTATTCTATAGAGGAGTTGAACTCAGAGTTTAAGGATATTCAGATGCTAATTTTCAGTCAAATCTTGATGATAGTAGATCACATTCATAGTATATCTTCATTATAAATGGCGGTGTGGTAAGTTGGAAGAGTTTTAAACATCCAATCATTGCAGATTCAACAACCGAAGTAGAGTACATTTCAATGTCAGGGACGACAAAGGAAGTGGTTTGGATTAAGAAGTTCATCACTAAACTTAGAGTGGTTCCTAACATTGTTGAGCATATACTATTGTATTGTGATAACAATAGTGTTATTGCTTAGATAAACGAACCAAGGCCTCATCAACAGTCAAAACATATACTCATAAAAATTTCACTTGATCAGGTAGAAAGTGGAGCAAAAATACATAGCATTGGAGTGAGTTCTCACTAAAGAGAATCTTGCAGATCCTCTCATTAAGCGATTGTCTCAAAATAGACATGATCAACATATGTATGGATATGGTATTAGATACATGGGCGATTGGCTTTAATGCAAATGGGAGATTGTTAGTTTATGCCCTTGCAACCAATCAATTGGACGCAAATTAATGTATGACATTATTTTTAATTAATGAAAAGTCGTTCTTTATTTTTATGTATTAATTTAATTACATTTGATGTTTTAATAGTAAAGGTAAAATCTCTCGAATAATTACTATGTAATTGAAATTATGATGAGATCATAATTGTGAGATTCAATTTACATTATGTTTCTTTCTTATAAAGAAAGTGATTGATCTCATAAAATAAAGTAAGGAGATTCTTAAACTAATGTATGGGTGATTATTAGAGAAATAAGTCACTGAATTGACCCGACAATGAGAATCTTAATTGGAATATTACTTATATGTATATGGATTTCCTCATAATGATGGTTATATAATTAATCCTTAACTTGAGATTACCATGGTATTTCGTGTGGGAATTACTGTGTTTTGAGGCTACTTATAAATCGTCCTAGGAAAATTCAGTCGGTAGTAATTAGATACAGTATGAACCAGACAGAGATAGTTGAGTAAGTCAATAAATGATTCGTCACTCTAAAGTAATTAGAGAGAATATCCTACTGTTCTTAATTAGTAATGATTTATAAAATTCACTGGCCTAAATTGACATTTAAAAAGGCATTTTTAAATTTCAATTATAAATCAATTACTAATTAGCAAGAATGAACATAATTGGACCAAAAGAGTAAACAATATATCCATACTTCGTCCAATTGGAATATTGAATGACGAAAAGATTAAATTATACATTATAACCATACATAGACCGTTTAAGTCAAACTGCTTTGACATTCCTGATACTTGGTTGGTCATGGCATGTTGCAAGATGTTAACCATCATCTATGATTACAAATTGCTTAATTAGAGAATTAAAGATAAATTAAAAGGAGCTTAATTTATCTTATTCTAATTGTGAAATAGAATTAGAATTTATAATCATTGTCAATATATTAGGAACCTAATGAGTTACACATCAAAGAGCAATTTATGAAATAAAAATCAACTTAATTAAGTTGAACTTAATTATAAAGTTTGAGAAACTTTAGAGATCAAATATAAGATATTTGATTTTATTAAAATTAAATTAATTTGAATTTGAATTTAATTATAATTAAAGAATTTAATTTTAATAAAAATTAATAATCCTAATGATTTTTTTATTAATAGGATGAACGTTTAGAAGCTAGCACTTCTATTTCTTCCTCTTAAAAGGGTCTTGAGAAATTGCTATGGGGATATCATCATAGGCTGGATGTTTAAACAGCTCATGGTTGACAAATCAAAAAAAGTTTTAAAGGATTTTCAGTAAGAACACGAACAAGGTACAATTTCTTATGATTTGTATTAATGTTTTAGTTAAGTTAGTCAATTATCGGGATCAGCTCAGAATCTATAAAAATTTTGTTTTTTCGTTATCCCTATCAGTCGATGACGCTTAGATTCCAACATTCATATCAATCTCGTCACCAGGAACCTTTTTCCAGTCAAAGTATTGAACTAGCAGTTAAACCCAATATATGGTAACTTAAATTGGTTGCAGAGTATGACATTCTTTTAATACCAAAACGGATGAAAATTCAGTTTATTTCTTCTCCAATATGATCGAATCTTTCAAGTTTAAAACTTTCAGGGTCATCCCAAAGTGTAGGATCTCTGTGTAAAGCCCATATACTTGCTAGTAAAACAAAGCCTCGTGGAACCATATACCTACCCACAATACAATCCTCAGATGCCATATATGGATCTACGATTTGAGTTGGAGGATGCAATTGTAATGTTTCTTCAATTACATTGTATAGATAAGGTAACTTAGAAACATCAAGTTTGTCTAATAAGGTCTCTTTGCCAATTTGAGTGCCTACTTCATTTTTGTCCTTTTTCAAAACTTTTGGATGCTTAAGTAGACAGGCCATTGCCCATTCTAATGCCACTATTGACACTTTAGTTCCTCCAAACATCAATGTCAGAAGTTAGTCATAGTTTGATGAGTAAGCATACATGCATTGGTATTTATTAAAGGTTCTCTATGAGCTTAATTCGGTATTCTTTATTATAAGAATCCATTTTAAGAATATTCTATCATAAATTTAATAATAATATACATTAGCATAACATATAAAATAAAGACGCAAGAAAAATGAAATACCTCCTGCCATTGTTGTTTGTGCTTGAAGAGCTATGTTTTTGGAATTCTTCCAAGCTTTTCAATTCCCAATACGATGGTGTATGTTTTCATGAGAGAAAAGAAGCTTAGGAGACCCCAAAAATCTACAAGAACTCTTATATAAATGTGCTCTATCAAACACACCAAGAGTTACCATAAAACCAAGAATTGAATACCTATTAACTACATAACATTTGTACCATTACTATAAGGAATACGAACAGTTCTCACATTCTCCCCCATACGTTTAACTTGGTATCAAATCCTAATCTGTTCCAATTACAATATAGAAATCATGGCGATAAGTGCTCTAGTGGTTTGAGTATTATCTTCCATGTATTACAGTGTACTATAAATGTGGTAACGTTAGTAAATGAATAAACCCTATGTTTATTCCAGGTCCAAAATAATCAATTTTCTCAAAATTCAATCATATGCACTGAAATATGAGAAAATATTATAAGAGTTTCATGAAAACAACATTGTCTATATAATGAAAACTATATAATGGAACTCAATCCCATTAAACAACATGATCCTTGAACTTCATTGGGGGCATGTCTTTTGTTAAAAGATCAGCTATCATCAATTTAGTGCTAAAGTGTTCAATGAACACTTTCTTGTCCTTAACAAGTTCCCCTATAGATAAAAACTTGATGTCGATATGTTTACTCTGACGACCATTCTTATTACTTTTAGCTAGAAAAACAACAGCTGAATTGTCATAATATATTCTTAATGGCCTAGAAATGGAACCACGAGTCGAAGCCCATCTATGAAACTCTTTAGCTATACACCATATGATGTAGCCTCAAAACAAGAAACAAAACTTAGCCACCATGGTGGAAGTAATAGTCAAAGACTACTTAACACTCCTCCAAGATATGGCTCTATGGCAAACGTGAAGATATAACCTGATGTCAATTTTCATGAATTAACCTACCCAGCAAAATCTAAATTTGAGTACCCTATTACCTCTAGATTGTCCATCCATCTATACATAAGCATGTAATCTTTGGTCCCTTGAAAGTATCTCAATACTTTCTTTGCAGCTCTCCAGTGATCTAATCCTAGGTTACTCTGATATCTACCTAACATGCTAAGGAAAAATGCAATGTCAGGTCTTGTACAAACCTGAGCATACATCAAGCTTTCAAATGCAGAAACATATGGAATGTTTTTTGTTTGTTTCATTTCAAAATCATTTTTAGGGAATTGGTCCAAATTGAACTTATTCCCTTTCACAATGGGAGCTACACTAAGTGAACAATCTTTCAGCTAAAAATCTCTCTAAAACTTTATTAATATAGGTTTCTTGAGACAAACCCAACACACCATAGAATCTGTCTCGATGCATCTTAATACCAATGACATAAGACGCATCACCCATATGTTTCATTTCAAAATTTTCAGAGAGAAATTGTTTCACATCATATAACAAACCCTTATCATTGGTTGCAAGTAAAATGTCATCCATATATAATACAACAAAACAAATTTTACTCTTACTAACCTTCTGGTATATACATTGATCTATGATATTTTCTTTAAAACTAAATGATGAGATAATAACTTGGAATTTCAAATACTAATGGCGGGATACTTATTTCAATCCATATACGGATCTTTTAAGCTTGCAAACCAAATGCTCACCATTATTAAAGGAAAATCCTTCTAGTTGTTTCATGTAAACCTCTTCCTCTAGGTGATCATTTAAGAAATCCATTTTCACATCCATTTGATGCAATTCTAAGTCAAAGTGAGCAACCAATGCTAAAATTATACAAGTGAATCCTTTTTAGACATAAGAGAAAATATATCTATGTAATAAATTCCTTCCTTTTAAATGAATCCTTTAATAATGAATCTTGGCTTGTATCTCTTAATGTTGCCTAGTGAGTCTTTCTCTGTCTTAAATACCCATTTACAACATATAAGCTTTGCTCCTTTAGGCAACTCAACAAGATCCCAAACATCATTAATCTTCATAGAATTCATTTCTTCCTTCATGGCATTGTACCATAAATTTTCTTCATTGCAACTAATGGCTTATGAAAAGGTTTCAGGATCATTTTTGGCTCCTATATTGTAGTCAAATTCTTGTAGATATACAACATAATTACTAGTAATATCTAATTTTCTTGTTCTAGTAGTTCTCCTTAATGTTACACTAACATCCTCCTTAGAGTATGTTGTTCAACTAGTTACTAAACATTTTCAGGTAATTCCTGAATAACTGGATCTACTAGATCATCAACAATTTATGGAACATCTTGATTGTCATTTATGTTTATATTAGGTTGTTGAATTTCTACAGTTGGATGTACAACATCTATTTGAACTTAAGGATCGTTGTAAATGACAATCACCTTACTATTTGAGGTATATGGTTGTGTATCTATACGATCATTATCATAGACTATTTCTTGAAATCGATCCCTCCTACTAATCAAGTCATTCTTTAAAAAAATTTCATTTCTTAATTCTACAATTCTAGTGTGATGTGATGGACAATAAAACCTTTATCCCTTAAACCATTTGGCATATCCAATGAAATACTCACTTATGATCCTTGGGTCTAATTTCGTCTCTTGTGGATTAAAAATTCTTATTTCAAACAGACATCCCCAACTGGTCTATATGTTACAAACTTGGTTTCCAATTTTTAAATAACTCAAATGGCGTCTTTGGAATAGCTTTAGTTAGTACTCGATTTAATATATACACAGTCTTCTTAAGAGCTTCAGTCTATAAAGACTTGGAAAGTTTAGAGTTACCCAACATGCTTCGTACAATGTCCAATAATGTTCGATTTCTTCTTTTTGCCATATCATTCTAGTCCAGAGATCTAGGCATAATGTATTAGGCTACTATCCCATTTTCTTGAAGATACCTCGGAAATAGACCAAGTGCTTGTCCACCTTCAATATATTTACCATAATATTCTCTACCTCTATCAAATCTCATGATCCTAATTTGCTTACCACATTGTTTCTCTACTTCAACTTTGTACATTTTAAAAGCATCTAGTGCTTTATTCTTGTTATGAAGCAAGTAGAGATACATATATCATGAACAATCATTTATAAATGAGATGAAGTATTTATGCCTATAAGAGTCCATATTTGGACTACAAATATCCGTATGTATGATTTCTAATATGTCTGAACTTCTTTTGGCACATTTCTTTGATTTGTTGGTTTACTTTCCCTTTATACAGTCCACACAAGTATCAAAACCAGCAAAATGTAAATTAATAAATACTTCGTCAGTCAACAATGTGTTAATCCTTTTTATAGAGATATATCCTAATCTTTAATGCCACAACATAGAGGAATTTTCATTTATAACACAATGTTTTGTTCCAGCATGAACATTTGTTGCATTGTAACAGGTATTATCTTGTAAATTAAAACGAAAAAGACCATTAAATAATGTACCATTCCTAACAAATTCATAGTTATAATATAACTTTAAAAATTTTTCTGAAAAATGAAAAGAAGATCCAAATGGTATAAGTCTTGAAACTGAAATCAATTTCCTAAATAAAAATGTCTTTTTTAGTTTTAAAATAAAACCAGTATATAAAATTAAATTGCAATTCCCAATAGCCTTTACATGTGAACATATCTTTTTTCCAAATAAGATATACTGCTCACTTCCCTCTAGCTTCCTTGGGTTTTGTAAATCCTGCAAGACATTTGCAACATGGATTGTACAACTAGAATTAATCCACCATGTGTCATAATAAACTTCAACCATATTAGATTTAAAACAAACTACCTTTCTTTTCAAACCATTCCTTACATTTGACGTAATCTTTGTCCTTTTGTCTTATAAAAGAAGCACTTTGATTCCTTCTTAATGTCAGCATGGATAGGTATTTGACCTTTTTCCTTTGAGTTAGCTTAATTTTTCTTCTTTCCTTGAACAACCAGATGTGTACCCTATGAACTCTCTCCCTGCTCCATCGATAATCTCCCTTCCTCTTGGACACACATGGTCATTAATTCATTTATTGACCACTTATCCTTATGTGTATTATAAGAGATTTTAAAGGGTCTGTATGGTGGTGGAAGGGTATTCAAAATCTAATGCCATGTCCCTCATCTTTATGATATGCTCACATACTGCCATGTCCCTCATCTTTATTATATGCTTACATACTCCTCAGACACTGGTGAGTCTTGTAGATGAAAACTTCATAATTAGGGTGATTGCTAGTGCTTTGTCTGAAGTTTTGAATTGCTCATCAACAACCTTCAGTAGAGCATGAACATTGTTATGTTGCTCTACGGAACCACAAATACCAGCAGAAATTTTAGTTTTAATGAACATCACACTTAGGCGATTAGATCACTCCCAACGTTCATAAAGTGTAATTTCAATTTTAGTGCTGGGCTCCATTACCTTAGATGGTTCGTCCTTCCGAATAGCATAATTAATTTCCATTCACCCCAAATATAGAAGAATTCTCTCCTACCAAATCTTACAATTTTCACCCCTTAATTTGAGAATTTCACAACTACTATAAGAGAATCTAACAATTTGAATAGTTATATAAATTAAACATATATGTCACTTATCAATAAATTGAGGCTAACAAACTATATATATATATTACCAATGTAAAACATATATGAAAAGACATAAATCTAATGACTTGCCTATGGGTTAAATTTTTAATTCAAACATATTTATACCGAACTTTATGATAAAACTATCAAATTATATACCAAATTTTAATACCTATAGGTAAATTAGAAAAATAATTTAATATTTCATCCTAATTAATTATTCAAATATAACAAAAATTCCTGTGGGATAAAATTTATTATACTAAAATAATTAATTACAATTAAAAGTCTCTACAGTTTATATGTGGCTAAGCCCTAATAATTAATCACTAAAAATTTTTATTTAAAAATCTATAAATATATGCATAGCATCTACTTCATATTGAATATTTATAGAAATGTAATATCAACGCATAATATAAATAGACATAAGCTATTAGTTTAAAAGTAGAGGCTCACCTATGTGCTCGTGAGGGTATGGGTTCGAACCTTAACCACTGCAACATTATAAGAATTTTTTTAAACAACACACAGCACCATCTATATTGTTATTAAAACAATACCCAAAGCGATCGTATTTAATATATAAATGCATAATATCATGTTTAATAACAACATAAAAAAATAACGCAACATCTGTTTATAATAAAAGCAACAAATAAAAAGCAACAACATAGCAGATCATCTAGTTTTCTTATCAAAACGCACAGCATCACAAAACAACCTGCATCATAAAACGATGCATAACATATGTCTTCAATAACAAGCAAAACGATGTCGTTTAAACATATAGATCTTCTTCAACCTCCAGTTGAGCCATTTCAACTCGATTCGAGACCCATTGAACTCTCAATAAAACCAGACCAAAAAACACCACAAAACTTATTTTTAAAAATGTTGAACACTTCCAAAACACTTAATAGAAGATTTTTGCCATTAATCGAAAGAAAAACATCCAAAAGCAACTCTAAATTGAAAGTTTTCGAATCTGAAAAGTTTTTCAAAAGTTTGAAATTCTCTAACAACTCAAACAAGGCAGAGGTTAACATGTCTTGATACAAAATGTAAACATATTCTAACATATATTCAATAATAGAATATATTAGAATAACATATAAAATAAATGCAGAAGAAAAACAAAATACCTCCTTTCATTTTTGCTTGTGCTTGAAGAGCTATGCTTTTGGAATTCTTCTAAGCTCTTAATTCTCAATATGATGTTGTATGTTTGTAGAAGAGAAAAGAAACTTAGGGGATCCTAAAAATCTACAAGAACACTTATATGAATGTGCTCCATCAAGCATACCAAAAGTTACTGTAAAACTAGGAATTAAATATCCTTTAACTACATAATGTTTGGATCATTAATATAAGGAATACGAACAGTTCTCACATCCATCATGTCTTAATTAAAGATAGGATAAAGCCAACAAGTTAAAAACTTAGGTTAATTAACAGAAGTTACTAGATATGTTAGTACTCTTTTACTTTTAATTCAAGAAACACTAATTACTTTGTTGAAGAAAACAAAGACCATTAAATTTTAAATTCATCACAATCACTACCATACTTCAACAATATCTTATATCAAATTTTAAGCTTTGATAAAGGCAAAAGGGTAACTTTTGACCTTAAGTTTTGCACCAATCGACAAGTTTGACCCAAACATTTCAGAGTAAACCTAACATTTTAAAAACATTAAATTGTAACCCTACCTTGATGGAAAATTTAAACCTCTCCATTAAATATCAGGCTGGCACTAACCTAACATTTTTTAAATATATTTTATTATTTTGTGGGTCCCATGTGTCATGTCATTTGTTGACATGTCAAGGTGGGACCCATTTTTTAAAAATATTAAAATTTAAATTTATTTTAAAATGTGGGACCTATTTTTTATTTAATTTATTTATAAGTCTCTCCTCTTATCTCCTCCTTCTCCTCCTCCTCCTCCTCCTTCTTCTTCTTCTTCTCCTCCTCCTCCGGTTGCAGTTACTCATCATAATATTCTTCGTCAAACAAGTCAACAGGCTAGCTAAAAAAGAGTTTCCTCCTACCATTAAGATTCAAAGCAGAACATTTGGCATTTTATGTAGTCCACAACAACTATATAAGAGTTGGAAGGGCCAAGTTGTAACAACTACTAACTGTATAAAAGGGCCAGAATATCATACACAAGTATTATTTATTGTATTTGTCTTCTTCATATTATTTTCCTTTCTTTATCTCTTCTTTGTCTCCCCTTTGAGGGGGAAAATATATAAAGAGCTTCCAAGTTCTAATTATCTGCATTAGGTCAAAGCAACTAGACATTGAACCATTAACCTTTTTAGTGGTGTTAATGCAATAGTAAAAGCAACATGATATTGCCTTAACAGAAAAAATTAATTAATTAAAATTAAAATTACTAATAATTAAATCTAAATGAGGAACCAATTCATATTTAAGATAGGGAATAGAAATTTTACTCTTTTTTGGCAAGATCCTTGGCATCCTAAAGGAATCTTGAAGAACTTCTTTTCTCCGAGAGAGATCAATGGTTTGGAAATACCTATGATAGCAAGAGTCTCCGAAAATATCAGTAATAATGAATAAAGATTGCAAGACGCAACTATAGAGATTATTAGCAACCTAGAGTCCCTACTATACCAACTAAATAGCTCCAAACCAGATTGTTTGGAATGGTTAGCTAGCCCTTTAAAAAAGTACATTAATGGTTTAACCTATAATTTCTTGAGACCTCCAATACAGAATGTCCCTTGGCATAAACTGGTTTGGTTTAAAAGCAACAACCCTATGTGTTCTTTCATACTATGGCTAGCTTTCCTTAAGAAGTTGCAAACGTGGGACAAACTTCTCTATTTCCATACTCCTAACCATTGTTCCTTATGTACCTCAGACAATGAGATTATTGAAAACTTGTTTTTTTTAATGTCCCTTCTCTAAAATTGTATGGGAACAATGTCTTAACCACTTCCATATACACATTACCAACCAGACAAACATTTAATCCATCCCCATTTAGTTTAACCAATCCTCAAATATCAGACCCTCTGACATTAACCTTTTCCCTATCCTTCTTTCCACTACTGTTTATAACATTTGGACTGAGAGGAATAATTGAACATTCAAAGATGAAGTAAAGGATGTGGGGAGTCTGTATTCCAGAGTAATCTTCTAAGTTATGGAACATCTCAGCTCAAACATCATGAGGAGGTAATTGTTGAAGTTCTTATTCACTAACAATTTTTTCTTAGGTTCCTAAAATGAAAGAGAAGACAGGTTCAGGAAATATTCTTGTTTCCAATAAGCAAAACATGGAGTTGGCAAGTTAAGGACTTTCTCGAAACAGATAAAAGGATTTCTAG
>JANIIA010498038.1:0-14689 GCA_027478495.1 Erythroxylum alaternifolium | reverse complement strand
GTAGCGCTCCCTTATCTTAGGATATGTGTCGGAATGACCTACGGGCGTTCCGGTGCGTACCCTAGGGTAATGGGGTGCTACAAGACTTTTTGGGTAAATTAAAAATTTGAGAACTTCTAAGAGGCGACGATAAAGTTCTAGAGACAAGGAAATCACAAAGAGAACATCTATGTTCATTATTGTTTCCTATTTTATTTTAATTGATTAAGTTTTATTTTCTTTATTAAAAACCAAAATCGAATTACTACGCTACATAATAGAGGAAAGGTAATTACTATTAATCATTGTCTTTGTGGGAATAACCCATACTTGTCTGTGTTAGCTACAACTACTTCGTGCACTTAGGGTTAATTCAAATATGAGCCTTAAGTTTAGACCAATTTGTAAAGTGTAATAATTAGTGTACAAACCTTGTATTTCCTTATTTTTAACCATGTTTCCTCTTTCCTCTCCTTTCTTAAAAAAATTAAATTTCTAAAAAAAACCATGTTTCCTCTCACTTTTCTACGAAATTTTAGTTTCCCTTTTAGTTTTTAGATAGGTAAACCACTCCTTAGCCCTTTGATATAGAGCAACTTAGTGACATTTCAATTTTGGTCATCTAGGTATATTTCGATAACATCCTTATTTTTATTATTTTAATGGTTAAGGTACCTTGATTTATTAATTAAGATATTCTAAATAGATGAATCTAGCTGATGGGATGCATGAGAATATTTCTTTTGGTATGGTTAGATATCTTCGAATATTGTGACCCATTTATTGAGAGCTCGTTTTAGATTTTATGTACACATTTGAGGTAGATGACATAATAATGTCTTAGGCAAACATATTAGTCCTTGAGTTCAAATTGGGAGTAATTGACCATAACTTAAGCTATAATCAATTTGGTTATACGTAAGGTTCTACATAGAGAAGCGTATGGAGACATTAATGTTGAGTAGGATCTACCTCAAATTGGACTTTCTAGGTATGGACCCAAGAAGATACTGGCAAGTGATGGCAATCATGCAACCTTATCATCTAACTAAATCCAAGGTGTTTGGGTTTAGATTCTCAATTATATGGTTTATACACGAGCTCCTATTATATTCAATGTGCATTAAGAGGAATAATATAAGTGTTGTCAGCAAGCAAGACCTATTTTTGATCTAGTACAAGCTCTAGAGATAAAGGACAAACTTCAACATCATCTTTATACAATTGGTTTATGAGTGTCTTAACTAAGCTAACTTTAGGATCATTAGTGGAGGTTCAATCATTACTAGATTGGCTTGAGGGCTAGGAGTGCCTATAGGTCACAGGGATCTGATAGTGGAGGCTAGTTTTACACTTTTGTCTATTAAGATTCTTAGGGAAATGTGGATGGTCCAACTGAGGATGGATAATCGAGGGTAGTATTTTGCACTTGTAGTTATATAATTGAGAGTAGATGAGGAGGTACGAACTTAAGAAGACGAGATTATAGATCTCGAGAGAGTTCTAACTCCATTACACCACCACCATCGGTTGCTTAACCAACTAACCTTACCAATATCAAGGCATATATGCTTTGGTCAGCAAATCATGGTACAAATTGCCCAACACCTAAAAGTGGAGATTCAACCTCTACCTATATGAAAAAAGGAGCTAGATGCATCAGAGGACTAGAGCTTAAGCTAGAAGTCTAAAAGAAGGAGGGAGTTGCGCTTGATGAGCCCAAGGAAGTGGATGATCTAGACTAGCTAGAGAGGAAGATGTTAAGGATGTTAATTTTAGAAAGTTAGAGGATATTGTCACATTGATGGGAGAAGAAATTGCTACCCTATATGACGATATAAGGATAGTGACAACTGAAACCTTTATAAGGAACCCCCATGGATATGATATTGTTTGATAACCTAAGAGACCAGTGGGTGATAGCACCCTATATGCCACCCTATATACTACCACCCCCTTCTTAGGACCCTTGATCTTGTGTATACTTTGATATTACATCTTCATTTTGACTAACCTTTTCTTCGAAGCTCCTTTTTAAGTCCATTTTATCACTTCAATGTCAAATCAATAAAATGGATTAACATTTTAACTTGACCATTTGACTCAAAATTAGTGAAGTTCAAGCCCTTTACTACCATTCTCCCATTTTTATTTTTATTACTATCTTGTATATTTAGAAACATTAAGGACAATGTTTATTTTAATTGTGGGGGAGGAATTATAGTATTATAAGATATACTTAAGCTTATCAACTTTGTCATGAGTTTCTCAATAAGAAGTAAAATTTGAAATTTATTTGTCTTTGAAGGCACGCTATTGAGGACAATTCATTATAAATTTGATTATTTTGCTAAATTGTAACGCTTATGTAATTACTTATAAGTGTTGGTGAATAACTGAATTTAATTTCTTTTATGAATTTAAAGAATGAATATTTTATGTTCATTATGATATTCCTTATTAAACATTGTTATCATTCTGGGAAAAGGAAAAAAATTAATAAGCATAATAATTTCACTTCGTTGGCTTTGTATTAATATAAAGGCTGAAGTTAAACAATGGTGTTAGTAGCCATTTGAGATAATAAACTAGTTGAGTAACTAAGGATATTTATAACAAGGTCTTTACTCTTATGCAAAAAGGCTAAATGGCATTTTAACTAGCTTCTAATTCTCGTATTTAAATTTGTATCTTAATAATAAAAAGGTGTGGGTGTGTTTCAAAATTGGAGCATTTTATTTTGAACATGTTTAATTTACGCATGGAATTGAGTTTTATGATTTGGATTGAGGTTTTAAGAATTATGAAATGAATTAAATCAAGTTGTGAGTTAATGCAAGTAGTTAGTTGCATAATAATTTAATGGAAAATCTTAATTAGTATATTTAAATTGCTTAAGTGTTGGGGAGTTTAATGTATGCTAGACATACTTTACTTTTATAACTATTTTCATTGTATATTGCTTTTATTTTTGTCAGACATCGAAGGATTTGATACATAATCTGATACTTAATCTAACAAGTATTATTATTTAAGGTCATATTTCTACCTATGCAGGAAAAAGAAGCAAATTTGGAGAATAATTGGATCAAATTAAAGCAAATTGGAATAATTAGAGAAGGTTTATAGATTGGAAACAGCCTCTCCACTAGTTAGGGCAAGGCTGCGTACTACTAGATGTCCCTAGACCTCACGCCTCAGTGGATTTCTACTGGGTGTTATTGTTGTTGTTGTAGAGAAGGTCATAGAGCATGACACCTTACACACCATCTTATTGATGGTTATGTTCAAAGTGCTCCCTTTTTTTTTCTCCTATGTAACTTATACACCCCCATGTTGCCCCCTGAATGAAGAACACAATACCATACACAATCTCATATAATTCTTTATGCTAGCGTTGTTATTTTTAAAGAATGTTTTAGAGAACATGACCAATTGTACAGATGATGTTTGGGACTATGTAGCTAATTAAAAGTTAGGGTTTTATAATTTTAAAGAAAATGCAAAAAAAAGAGAGAGAGTCATTTGGCTAAGAAACATTTTAGTCATTTTAAGGTTTTTCTACAATGGTCTTGTTACAGACTACATCATTCATTAAGGATAGAGTAAGATTTCCACAATAATTTATTACAGAGAGTTACATAATCACTGTATATGGTCGTGTAGGTCTTTAGTTGCTTCAAATCTTCTTTCCATGCCATGATTTCATCTGAATTCTTCTCCTTTTAGTTCATAAAGGCAATTACTACCTATAAATACACTTAAAGAGAATTAAGTACCAAATATAGAACAAAAATATTAAATATCAAGCAAATTACATCAAATATGGGTGTATAGTTATAGTCAATTAAACCTTTACCAAACATCCCCACATTTAAATGATATGTGTTTAAATGTTGATTCATTTGATATACTGCACTTAGTGATTAATGCATTAGAAATGCTTAGGAAACTCACTTTAGCACATATTTGATCTTAGGTACATTTCAAAAGTGAAGGAGCTAAAGCCATCTTTTTAATTTCCACATTTTATTGATTCATGGAGCATGAAGAAGAAGAAGATTGAAAGCAAAAGAAGACAATTAAATGCCAAGAAAGGTGAGACATATGCTGGAAACACAAAGAAGAATACTGCACTGTAAGTTAAGGTCATGCAGTATTTTAATTCCACTAACGTTTAATCCATAAAAAATACATGTGTGTGATATAAAGATGGGCTAGAAAAATAAAGAAGTGTGACATGAAGATGGTTGGAAATAAGACAAAACTGAAATGGTGTTGGCTGTAGCATGAAAAAGCTAAAATTGGACAGCTACACATTTGGAGGACTTTTACTCATAACTGCATGGATTGCATTAGCTAAATGTGTATCACATGAGTTACAGGTGTTATTCCATGTTTAAATTATAAAAAAACAAAGAGATATTGAGGTGTTGGACTGAGCAAAAGAACGTGAGTGTGTGTGTTACGAAAAGGTGGAAGAATAAAAACGTGGGAGAGCTGGAATGGGAGCTGAAGTAAAAGTGCAACACCTTTCCATTTTATATAATTTTTAACCTAGCTGCCTCATGAGTCTTAAGAGAAAAAAATGTTAGCTGTGGGGTTGAAGTGGAGAAAAAAATGAAGGAATTGTTGAAAGAAGGAAATGAGCAACTGAGAGCTTAGGAGACATGAATAGTAGCTTGGTCCATAGGTTTAATTTGTCATATTAGTAAATAGTGAGGAGAGTTGTGGCGTGAAAGAGAATAGGAGAAGAGAGCTTGTGGGAGTGGAGTGAAAACGTGAACACTAATGGTGGACAAATGTTTATTCATCAAATCAGTGAATAGAAGAGAGTTATAGAAGAGAACAGAATGCTTACAACAGAATAGGGAAAGGAGGGTGAAAAAGTGGAGAGTATGGACTGCTCACAAAAGAAAGAAAGAAAGGAGCAGATGGTCATCTTTGGTTATAGACATCAACTATTCTCCTCCATTCTCTCTTCATTTTTAACATAAATGGGGGCTACAAAGGCTGATTGTTGGAGCTTGAAGATAGAGATGGAAGGCTAAATCACTTGACTCCGATTCGGAGGTGGAATCGAAGCCAAGGAGCACATTAAGCGTATAGTGTTGTGTATTGTTTTCTACTTTCTTTTTAAATTTTTACGTTATTTTGTATGGATTGATTGGGTATTTGGATAATGATGGTTTTAATGCTCTATTAAATCTTTTTTATGACTACCCATAGTAGATTTTGAATGTGATACGTATTAGTTATGTGGAAGATCGTTTGTAGTAACTAACGGTACTGAGTGGTTAGAAATAACGTAGCTTAAGTTAAATAGTTTGTGCTTGCATGATTATTGCTTAAATTGATCTATTTTCTTAATTGTAATACTGTTGTCCAGATAAACTTGGAGAGCTTGTTCTAGGTTTCCCGATAGTTAGGGTTAATTAACAAGCGCTTCATAATTAACTAAAACTTAAGGAAAAACCAGAATTAATAAATCTTGTTATTGATTCACGATCAATAGTCTAAAAGGAGGAGTAAAGATGATAAGTCAACGATATTTGTTAAATTATGCTTAGGCTGAAATAAAACCAATGAATTGGTGTTCAATTTATTCATTGACTTTATCATTTTGCTACAGTTTACTTTAATTTATTTTCGTATATTCAATTTTATTTTCTTTTTAATTTTTTTTCATATTGAAAATCCCCCTATTTGCTTAAACAGATAATTTAGGAAAATATTTGATATTAGTCCCTGTGGGATCGTCCTAGACTTATCGCTATCTATAGTTTAGTCTAGTTATTTTGGTAGTGTTACGACGTGCAACCATTAAGCTTTTACTTATGCTCAAGCAAATCATAATCAAAATCATTAATGTTACATACATCCATCCTTTATTAATTTTGACTTGTCCATCTATACTTTAAATCATAATATCATATCAATCAAATTAACATACAATTAGGATCAAGTTGTCCTAGGAGTAACTTCATAAGTCAATATCAATAATAATCGTGTTAATAATCTTTTCAAAATCAAAAGCATAAATCTTTACACCCTCACCAAGATGTTTTTTTGAAAAAAGAAAGAATAAAATGAATTAATAAAAAATATAGTTAAGAGCTTACAAACAGTCAAGGGGGATACCCATTAGAACAAGATAATAACTGTAAATATTTATCTAGGCAAAACATAAAAGTAATCGATCGAAAAAGAGCTAGAGAATGTTGATGTTGCTAGGAAGGCTTCTTAACACCATAAAATCTTTGACGCTATTGATAATTTCAAATATAAGAATGTCTGTAGGCTTGGTCATGGATTTAAAGAACCTTGTATTTCACTCTTTCTATATGGATTATACATACATGCTAACAACAACTACATGAAACGAAATTAGGGGAGTTCTTTTAGCTGATAAGCACTAAACTACAACACTTTGGTAAGCTAACAACACCACATCATAACAACTTTCTATACCTAATTAGTCACCTCGCACATAAAAAAATTTATCTCTTATTTCTTCCTAAATTAGATAGAAAGGGCAGAGTGCATTTATGCCTAAATACCAGATCTGATCAGAAATATTCAACCTATTTTGTATTGTGATCCATAAAAGATAGGAAGTTCTTAGGGGGCGGGTCATTTTTTGCCAAACGATTCAATGCCGTAATACCTCTGGTTTCCTAACTCGTAACAGGTCTTGAATAAGTTTATTCGATAACTTGTGAGTTGGCCTATAATGCTAGTAGAAAGTATCCTGAGTGAGATAGGGAGAATAAGGAGGTTGCAAATGTCAAAGATTATCTAGAAAATTCCAGCAATCTCTGTTGATGAAGAAATCTATTGAAGTATGGAGAGGAAAACTGATAGAACCTTTAAGAAAACATTAAGATTGAAGTAAAAGTCCTTGAACTATACAATTATCAAACCACAGAAAAATAAGCTTCTTATTACCAATGGTGCAAGGCATTTAGTCCTAAACAATATTTCTCAACTAAATTAATTGGTTCAGAAAATATGAGTTTCTATTAATCTTATGAACAACCCAAATGCTTCTCCCTTTAAGGAAATAAGAAAGTAAACACCTTATCCATAACATTTTCCTATCTTCAAAAATCCAACATAAACGTTTCAGAATGAGGATATGGTTGGTGATTTTCATAGAAAGGATATTTAGCTCTGCTTCTCTTAGGAAGTAAATGTCAGATTATTTAACTTTGGCACTACCTTTAATTCCCATGATATGGTTCCATAAAAAATAATTGAGTAATCTTTCAATTGACTTAATGACCCCTTTGGAAAGAAATATATGAGAGCTCCAATAGATATACAATGAGCTAAGAAATGATTTGATAAGTTGAATTTTCCCAACAAAAGGAAGGAATTGATTCACCTAAGATCTAATTCGTTTATGAATTTTATCAACAAAAGGATAACATTTAAGGGTTGTTAGTCTCTTAATTGAAACTACAAGGCCCACGTAAAGTAAAGTGGAGTTTTCTAAACCATTTCAGTAAGGAAGGTTATTAGAGAGGCCATTAGAGCAACTCCTTTAGAGAGGATAAAATGACTCTTGTTGAGGATAGTTTTTTGAACCTAGTAAGAGCCTTCACAAAGCTAAGAATTGAATCAAGTGTGGCTCTGCAAAAAGGTAATAAATCATTTGTAAAACGCAGGTTAGTTAAATCAAGTTTCTTACATTTAGAATGGTATTTAAAAGTAGTTTTCAAGGCCACTTCACACTGGAAGATAATGTTGAGCATCTCCATAAACTTGATGAAGAGGTAGGGGAAATAGGATCCCCCTGCCTCAGTCCTTTCCCAGCCTTGAAAAAGTTAGAAGGGCTACCATTGATGAGGACTAAATAAATGACCTTAGAGACACATTCCTTGATCTAATTGATGAAGATAGCTAGAAAATCAAATGCTTCCATCATCTACTATAAGAAACTCTAACATACATTGTCAAACACGTTATAGAAATTAACCTTAATAGTGAATTTTGGAGTTCAATTAGCTTGAGAAACCCCTGGAGTAATTCTTACACAATGAGAATGTTATCGCCAATTTACCGATTGTAGATGAAAGCCCCTTAGTTTTCATTGATGATTGGGATAAGAGTTATTTTCAATCTTGTTACAAGGATCTTTGATATAGGTTTATAAAGGAAGTTTGTGTAAGATATTGGTCTGAACTCACTAAAGGAAATAGGATGACCTATTTTTGGGATCAAAAAAAGGAAAGTTTAATTAACTTCCTTAAGAAGCATGCCATTAGAGAAACAAAAGGACTTATAAGGTTCCATGTATTCTAACAGAAGAAGCTGTTAAAACCATATGGACCTGGTGTTTTCTTACCATTCAACCTAGAAAAAGCTTCCTCGATCTCCTTATCATCAAAGCTTTAGTTAATAGATCAATGGCATCCTGGTTTATTTTCTTAGAACTAAAATTCGAGAGGTTTACATGGGAAACAATATCAGAGGTGGAAGTACCAAACAAGTTATTAAAATATTTCTAGATGTCTTCCTAAATTTCTAAATGGTTTTGAAGTTGAAGGTCCTTATTTGTAAAGATTTAACTGATTCTATTTCTGTTCCTATGAGCTAGGATCAATTATTTCTATCTTTAAGCCAAGTCATTTTTGCTCTTTGTTGAAGTAGCGAGTTATGTTTTCGGATAGAGAGTAGATAGTGGATAAGGCCTATTTTTTAGTACTAAGGAGTTGTGCATCTTGAGGGGATAACATAAGAGTCCTATGAAGTTCAATAAGGTCTTCTCGAGCTTTGGATAATGCTTAATCAACAGAGCCCCTCAAGGAATGAACAATTTAGTCCCTTTTTAATTTCTTTCTACTTCTGGACACAAACATACTACTTGGTTCTATGAAAGAAAAACAGTCTAAACCTCTTCAGTTAACACGACATCAACCAGTCTTTTAGTTTTCCATACCTTATATGCCTATTGATAAATGACAAGAAAAGGTGGATGATGGTCAAAAAATAACCCTATTAGTGTTGCTTCCCAGCTATGGGCTCTTTCTTCCAATATGTTAATCTCTGGACAAATAATAAATTTCCCATCTCTCTCCTTTGGAGCCTTAAAAAATAGGTTCGAGGAAAATTGATCCCTAACTACCTGTTTCCAACTTTTCTGGGGAACAAATGCAAGAGATGCAGATGGTGGAGTGGTGGAGGTATGGCCTGGTGGAGTGTGGTTTGGAGATGGATCAGGTGGAATCTGGTGTGGCAAAGATGGGAAATCCTCTTTGCCTTTGTCAGCTAAAGGCTGCATAGTCAGGCTGCAAAGCCAAAGAAAGAAAGGAGCAGATGCTCTCAACTCTTTCGATGCTTTTGGAGATGATGCTCTCAACTCTACTATTGCATGTTCATTCCTTTGGCTACCTTTATGCATGAGCTGTATGATCTCTAACTTGTTTCTAGTACACACCCTCATCTAGTTTTTTTCTTCTTTGCTCGTCTATTCCCTACATCCTCCTATCCCTTCCTTCTTCTTAACACCCAGGGACAGTATTGTCTTATTAATCCATTTCATTTTATTGTCCACTCTCTTTTTCCTCTTTAAAACACTGCACCTCAGCTTTTACTTTCTACCATATCTACCCTAACCAAGATTTCACTTAACGTAGTAAGGTGTTTAAGGTGAAAAGTATAAGATCACTTAAATCAATATATAGCAAAACTCTTAATCATAAGCTTACAATGTAACATCCCATACCTATATTAAGGGTTAAAGACCAAGAATACTGTACATGAGAGATAACAATTAGGGATTAGAAAAAAATGCATTTCATACTCATGCAAAAAATAGCATCATGTACGTGACACTGATTATTGCATACAGTACAAAAATTTGTTCATGCACTCAATAGACATTTTCAGGTATAAATGAATGATTTAATGTGATTATGATGTGGATAGTGAATATTTTGTTCTGAAAATTGAGTTGGTGTGTTTTATCAGTGATTTAGAATTTTTGGTGAAATTTGAGAATTTTCTGGAATTTTGGAAAATTTTGGACTAAGAAAAAAGCCAAATGGCGAGACAATTGATGAATAGTGGCAAAAATAAGTGTCAGATGGTAATAGAAATTTTTATGAGTGGCATTAAGATTTAATGACATATGTCATTGAAATTTGGAGACAATTGGACTAGAAATTGGAAGGTGATTGGACTAGTTAATGAAAGAACATCTTCTAAACCAATGGGAATCAGACATATGGCAAATGACATGTTTCACTTGCCACACCACGCATATAACTCACGACTCTCTTATATGAAGACCTATTTAGTTGTGGCCTTTCATTCTTGCTTTTCTTATTGTCTTCGACACTCTTCTTCTGTTCTTCTTTATTCTTCTTCACTTCTTCACTTCCACGATACTCTCTCCACCATCATCAAAGTTGAAGCTCCATCATCTTGCACTCTCTCTCTCATTCCTCACAAATGACCCAACTTCCCACCTTGAAATGGTGATTTATGTGGGTTGCCTACAAAGCTAGCATTGGTGTGATCTTGAAGGATTTGGAGTTAAATCAAGTAAGTTGGGTTTTAATCTTTGTGGGCAGTGTTAAATAAAGCATTTTAATATGTAATTTGAGAATAATGATCATTATAGTATAGTTAAATGTGTTGGGCATGAATGAGAAAAAATCTAGGTATATTTGTGTTTTTCTTTTATCTGTATTATGATTAATGATTCATAAATTGATGTAGAGGTGATTTAAAGTTATAATGAGTACTAAAGTAGGGTTGAAAGAAGTGCAAAAAATTGATTTAAGAATGAATGTTATATGTTTTGTCTTCGGGTTAATGATCAAACATAGATCATGAATTGTTGTGTATGATATTGAGTTGAAATGGAAGTAGAAATGAAGAGGAAATAATGAGGACTTGAGTTTAAAATGATGGACTTAGTAAAAGAGATGAATTAGGATGAAAATGAAGTTAAAGGTGTGCTAAAAAATGTTAGATGTGTTTTTACTGAACATACTGTTGTATTTTGGCCATATATTGAATGGTAGACATCCAAATGGGATGATTTTTAGTTTATATTAACCTAGAGACATATTAGAACAATTCTTATGCAGGTCTAGAATTTGAAATTTGTCCTTAACAGTGTTGAAATTTGTCTTGAATTTGAGTTTCATATTATGTCTCTATTTCTGAACAGTATGTAGTCAATTGCATATAACGTTTAGAATACTAAACACAATTGTATGAAATTAGGTTCCTTAGAAACTTAAGACATATAGGAACAATTGTTTAGAAGTAAGTATTGCCAAAACTCCTCATTTTCTAGGTCATAATGGTCATACAAAACTTACCTAAAAATAGAGCTAGAAAAGCTGAGAATTTGGAAGGATTTGGCTGGGAAAATTTCTACCAACATATCCCAAGTCCGTGAGAAAATAGGAATTTCCCATGAACGTGGGAATTGGTTAAACATCACATATGTTTTTTGTATTTTGGATTGAAGTTGCAATTGGTTAGGGACTTTCATGTGATGCTTCTAGGCCTGAATGAAACTTGAAATTAGCTTGGTATGATGCTTGAACAAATGATTAAATGAGTGATATGGTTAGGGTGATGATTGGGGATAGAACTTAAGGATAAATTGATATGTATTGAGTGTTTAAATCTAAAATTTTGAGACGAAATGGGAATGAAGATGTTCATATGATTGTCTTTGTGATTCAAAGGAGATGAGTAACATGTATTAAGTAAAGGTGAATGAGAATTGGATATTATGTGACCATATGATGCTATAAAAGAAATGGTGAAAGATTGAGTTATGATGTTTGAATAACCAAGATCTTTGAGATATAAACCTAAGTTCAAGTTAGTCATATTCAAGTGAAAGTGTTTGAGTGATGAAATATGAAATTACGATGATTATTGAAATATATGACGATGTGTAAATTATTTGTAACAATTATGATTGAAAATGTTTATGAGTAAAATGAGCCGAAATTAATTATTGATTTTTTTGAGAAATACATTTGATGTTTCAGAAAAAAATGTAATGAGAGTTGTTTGACTACTCTAGTGCACCGCTTTCACAGGGTGGGTGTCCAAATGTCCTCGGGATATGTGGATACATACTCAGTGGGAGTGAGGTGCTACATTTTGGTATCAGAGCCCAAATTTAGTATCTTACAAGGGCATTTTTCAAAATATGTGTCAATGTACATACATTTTAGACACGTCATAGCATGCAGTGGTAGCTGATCCCCAGTCTGAGTCATATATACATGAGACACACACATAAGCATTCATTAAGAATTGAGTTATTAGAAGTATTGAGAAGATTGATGATCTGTCGGAATGAGAGAAAATGGAATTTTACAGATATCTAGAAATGAAAACTAATACATGGTTTGATATGATAGATCAAGGTTCAGAGCATTTATAATTATGGCTGTATCTTCGAGTATGATATCGGAATTGTTCTGTGGTTGTGTATCTATGAATTGATATTGATGTGAATATATATTTAGTGGATTAATTGAGAGAAGCAGAGATATGAGTATAAATGATAAGAAATAAAGTGTACAAGTAGGGTTGAAATAAAAACAAATTCTTTTTATAACGTAGAGAGGTTGAAATTGAACTTGAAATGGTTCTTTGATTAATGTGATAAGAGTTATGATTTAGTGTATAAATATGTCAGTAGAAATGAGATCAGAGCTTCATGATGACTGTGCTTCTATAATTCTGAATTGATTGAGAATATACATATGTAAGACGCAAATTGGAAGATGAGATGAATGATAACGAGATAAGTAAAAGTCCTCTAGGTTAAGTTGAACCGTTATTGTGAAAGTATGTTGGATAATGTGATTGCTTTGACAAATAATTCATGAAACACATATGTATCATATACTTGGATAAGAGATAGGAAGAGATCCATGATTTATTGAATGCTTTTAAGTTTTTAATCCCTATAGTTCAAATTTGAAGATGAATCAGAGTAACGCACGAAAGCATTTAAGATGATCAATTGGGGATAGATTAAGAGTGTAAATGCAGGTAATATGTGCGATAGATTTGAGGAAAAAAGAAGAAGGGCATAATCATGGTATGGTCCCCCACGATCGTGGCTCAGATTAATTGTTTTTGTCACAATCGTAGCCAGATCCACGAGTTTGATAGGCACAAAAGGAAAAGTGTTGTCTAGAATCAATTAATATTAAGTCATCCTTAGCATAAGCTATTAATTGGTGGTGAATTGTCAGAAATACATCTTTAGATAAGATGTAATGATCTTGATGATAAGTATCAAAGTATAAGAGTAAATGGATATGTATATTGCTCCAAAGAGCTTTATTATAAAGAGTATTCTGACCATGTAAAGTATGATAGAAATTGATCTGATTGAGATGTTATAAATAGCCAAAATCGATTTTATTGAGGCATTAAGAATGGATGTATAGTTGATTGATACAGATTTCATAAACAGTATAGATGATAGTAGCAAGAAATCTTCTTTTGAAGAAGACTTCCACCGAATTAGGTTAAATAGACTAGATGGTTTACTTCTAAGAAGAATGAATATTGAATGAATTAGAAGAGAATATTGGAGTTTCATTTCTAATTGAGGCTCAGGCATAAGAAGTCGAATATTCTACTGAAACTGCAAGCATTCGGTTTGATGTAAAGTATCCAACTACATGATTTGATTCTTGAATTCGAGGTAACACTAAGTCCACACTATAATCTATACAAATATGTTCAGAAGATGCAAGTTCGGGTTGATAGTTATGTTCAGGAAATTGAGACGTGTGAATAAATTGAAATGTGTAAAGAAACTAGTAAAAATGGTCTGACATTTGAATAATTCGATGAGAAAGTAGGGGAAATCGAATGAATGGAGAAAATTATTCGAGAAAGGAAGTCAATTTGGAGACTGAGAAAAACATGAGAGATTATTACCCCAATTAGGGAATTAGCTACTTAAAGATTTCAAGGATTGAGTATGGGTGCATGGAGTCCTGGTAATATTTATTTGGGTTGACAAATGTCCCCATTAGTATTCATGATATAATGAATAAAGTGTTCCAACCTTGCTTCGATCAATTAATGACAGTGATCATAAGATGATAATTGAGTATATTCGAAAAGTTGAAAGAAATATTTTGAATAATTAGAGGTAAACCTTACATATCATGAAAGCGAAACAATTATATGCCAAAGTTGATAAAAGAAAAATTCAGCTTGATCAAGTAACATGTTAGGTTATATAGTATTTGGACAAGGCATATGGGTAAACTCAAAAAGGAAAGTAGAGGTAATGATGAAGTGAGAAACTCCAAGGAATATATATGAGATTCAGAGTTTTCTATAACTAGCTGTATATTGGATACTACCAGAGGTTGTTGAAGGGTTTTTACTGATCTTAGCCCGTTGACAAAATTTTTGAGGAAACATATGTTAATCAAATGGACTGATGAATGTAAAAAGAATTTTAAGGAATTATAATATCGATATTAATTATTTCGTTTGAATTTGGAAATTTTGTAGTATATAATGATGTTTCGTGCCAGATATTAAGATGCAATATGTTGCAGCATCATAAAGTGATTTTGTATGTATAGAGAAAATTGAAGTCTCATGAGTTGATTAATTAATACATGATTTGGAATTTGCTGCAATAGTAATTGCTTTGAGAGCTTGGAGACATTATGATGTACAAATT
>JANIIA010497944.1:0-14696 GCA_027478495.1 Erythroxylum alaternifolium | reverse complement strand
CTTTTTACCCTTAATGAATGCTAAAGTCCACTTTACCCTTCCTTATAACTTAGGTTCTTTTAACCTTAAGTCATCTTTCAAAAATACCCTTATGTACCTTACAACATCCACACTTTAATTCCATCAATCCATTAATTAAATCCTCCTAAGCTTGGCATAATAATTAACCTCAATCAAAAATAATTTATCTAACAATACCGAAATTCATTCAAATCATGTTTACTAAAATAAAAAAAATTCAAGGCCCAACATTTCTCCCCCTCTTAAAAAAAATTTAGTCTTTGAAATTATTACTTGAGTCATTGAAAAGGTGTGGATACTTCTCTTTGATTGCTTCCAAAGGCTCCCACATTGCCTCCTCTATCAAATGGTTCCTCCACACAACTTTGACCAACTTCACCACCTTGTTTCTCAAAATCTTTTCCTTCGAATCCACAATCTCTACTAGTTGCTCCTCATAGGTCAAATCCTTCCTCAATTGAACCTCTAAAGGTTGAACTATGTGCGAAGGGTTGGATCGATACCTTCTCAACATTGATACATGGAAGACATTGTGAATCTTAGAGAATTCCGTTGGCAAAGCTAATTTATAAGCTAAAGGCCCAATCCTCTCATGGATCTCATAAGGGCCTATGTATCTTGGACTTAACTTGCCCTTCTTATGAAATCTTAAAACCCCTTTCCATGGAGAAGCTCTAAGAAACACTTTGTCTCCAACTTCAAATTCCATCTCCTTTCTATGTGCATCTGCATAGCTCTTCATTCTTTCCTGAGCTGTTTTAATCCTCTGTTTCACCAATTTAATCTTATCAACTGTCACCTGTACTAATTCAGGTCCTACAATTCTCCTTTCACCTTCTTCATCCCAAAAAATAGGAGTCCTATACCTCCTACCATATAAAGCTTCATAAGGTGCCATTTGAATTCCCGAATGATAGGAATTATTGTAAGCAAACTCAATTAAAGGCAAATGATCATCCCATGAGCCTTTAAAATTTATAACACAAGCTCTAACATTGCCTTCAGAGTCTGTATTGTTCTCTCTGATTGTCCATCAATCTGCGAATGAAAAGTTGTACTAAAGTGCAACTTAGTTCCCAAAGCCTCCTGTAAGCTCTCCCAAAATATGGAGGTGAACCTGGGATATCTATCTGAAACTATTGAACTTGGAATCCGATGTAGCCTCACTATTTCATCTATGTACTTTTTGGCCAAAGCATTCAAAGAATCTGTTTGCATAATTGGCAAGAAATGTGTTGACTTAGTTAGCCTATCCACTATTACCTATATTGCATCATGTTTTCTACTGGTTCTCGGTAATCCCATCAAGAAATCTATTGTAATCTTCTCCCACTTCCATTCTGAAATAGACAAAGGCTGAAGCTTGCCTGAAGGTGCCTGGTGCTTTGCCTTGACTTGCTGACACACTAAGCATCTCTTAGTATACTCCGCAATATCCTTTTTCATTCCTTTCCACCAGAAATACTCCTTCAAATCTCTATACATTCTTGTACTCTCCGGATGCATTGCATAGGGAGAATTATGTGCCTTATCAAGAATTTCATCTTTCAGTTCTTGCCTATTAGGAATACATAATCGGTTCCCTACCAATATCAATCCATTTTCCCTTACCTCTATTTCAGATGGTTTACCATTTTTAATCTCTTCTCTGAGCTTGCTCAAGTACTCATCCTGTTCCTGTAACTCCCTAATCTTCTCATTCAATATTGGCCTCACTCTAAAATTAGCCAATACACAATCAGGATCAACTTGCCTCAATGTCATCTTAAGTCTGGTTAATTCCTCCAACAAAGGAAGGTATACTGTTTCCACATGTGCCATAGTCGATTTTCTACTTAATGCATCCGTTACTACATTAGCTTTCCCGGATGGTAGTCTATCATCAAGTCATAATCTTTCAATAGCTCCAACCATCTTCTCTGTCTCAGATTTAACTCTTTCTGACTCATCAAATACTTGAGACTTTTGTGGTCTGTAAATACCTTAGTAGTGACTCCATACAAATAATGTCTCCATATTTTCAACGCAAAAATTATAGCAGCTAACTTCAATTCATGCGTAGGATAATTCATCTCATAGGGCTTTAATTACCTAGAAGCATAGGCAATCACCTTATCTTCTTGCATCAACACACAATCCCTTCCTTGAGGCATCACTATACACTATATACCCATCATTACTTGAAGGCAAAGTCAAAATCGGTGCCATTGTGAGCCTGCTTTTCAATTCCTCAAAACTGCTCTGACACTCCTCTGTCCATACAAACTTCTGATTCTTCCTTGTCAATTTGGTGAGTGGAGCTGCTATTATGGAAAAGCCCTCCACAAATCTCCTGTAATACCCAGCTAAACCCAAGAAACTTCTCACTTCAGTTACATTCTTAGATGCTTCCCATTTCATAACCTCATTTATCTTCCTGGGATCCATATGCACTCCTTGCTTTGAAATTACATGTCTAACGAATGCTACTTCACTTAGCCAAAATTCACATTTGTCAAATTTGGTGTACAACTCATCTTCCTCAATGTCTCTAAGGCAATCCTCAAATGCTCTTCATGCTCCTTATCACTTTTGGAATAAACCAATTTATCATCAATAAAGAGAATGATAAATTGGTCTAAGAAGGACTTAAAAACTCAATTCATCAAGTCCATAAAAACTGCAGGTGCATTCATTAATCCAAAAGGCATAACTAAAAACTCAAAATGCCCATACTGTGCAGTCTTTGATACATCAAACTCTTTTATCCTCAACTGGTGATAACTTAATCTCAAGTCTATCTTGGAGAATACTTTTTCCCCTTGCAATTGACCAAACAAATCATCTATACGTGGGAGCAGATATCTATTCTTGATGGTGACATGATTAAGCTTTCGGTAGTCTACATATATTCTCAACGATTCATCTTTCTTTTTCACAAAAAGAACAGGAGCTCCCCAAGGCTAAGAGCTTGACCTAATATACCCTTTCTCCAATAACTCTTCCAATTGCTCCTTAAGCTCTTTCAATTCCGCTGGAGCCATTCAGTAAGGCGAAATGCATCATGCTTAACAAATCAATGATAAAATGCACAACAAATGGCTCGAGAGTTACGTGGAACAAAATAAATAAACTGAAGTTTATACAGTGAACGAAACGAGTCTGATTTCTCAAGATCTCATGGCCTCAAGCGGGCAGCCAGGAGAAGGCTATATGTCGACGTGCACATGACTAACAAAACGTTCCTCTCTTGCCTAAACAAAATCAAAGTTCAATGCTTAACTCATTTCACACACATTCGTACTTTTCATGCTCATCATGCTTTTTCCTCTTTTCATTTATACAAGATGCCATGACATAACATGATCACAATCACAATGCATTTTTAACAATTGCCATAATTCACAACAAGCAATTTAACACACAACATACAAGCAAGCAAGACAATTTTCCCATACTACACAACAACTATAAATATGTTACCCACCTAATTTTGCTTGACAATCCAAGTTCAAGGTTGTCTTTCCTCTTGCTCTTAGATCGGTCTTGCTTGGTTTCCTATAACAAACCAAGTTTTCATTCAAACAACAGTCAAAGGAAATTCATAAGGCTTCAAAAATCAAAAAGTTAAAAATTTAACTTTAACCCCTTCAAAATCCATACTTTCGGGTCCATTTTCTATGATCTTTATGATCAGGTAAATGAAGAAATTTGCTAACACTTTCTTCTAGAAAAAATGTCCTCCATTGTCTTAAGTTTCCAATGACACCAAAATCATTTAATTTGGTTCAGAAATTCGAAAGTTATACTCCAAACATGCTGGGACTACTCTTATACTGAGACAATATTCTATACTTAACTTCCATCCCAAAACTGGATATTTTTAGAGACTGAATTTAAACTTTATTGCTTCACAAAACTCGTAGCTCTATGTATGTAATTTACTCCAAATCAAAAATTACTTCATTTAGACAACTACACCAAAAGTTATGCTCAAAATACCAAAATATGTCTGTGCAGAAAAATGGATTTCGCCGTGGCGTAGTTGTTGGAGTTTGTAGCGGCGAAGTCAGAAGTTCGCTGCGGTGAACTTTTCCAGAAACGCATTTCGAAGACATTTTTCGACATTCTTCATCTATATACTCCCCATCTTTCAAATATAACCCATCTTAACCCTAAATTTTACTTCATTTCTAAGCTCATTTCAACACAATATCATTAAAAATACATCAAAATCTATCTTTGATCATTAACCCTAAAAGATTAAAACATTACTCCATTCATCAACTTCCTATCCACATTCTACATTGTCTTTCACTTCTAGCTAACAGTAATTATACTTCATCTAACAATCAAGAAAAGGTAAAGTTTATACTTACTTGATTTAGCTCCAAAATTTTCAAACTCTTCATGATTTCCACAAACCCTAGCTTTTCTCTTTTTCTCTTCTTCTTCCTCTTTTCCACGACACTTTCTTCTCACACAAGGCAACAATTACTTCTTCTTCTAACTTACACTCTTAATGATTGTAAGATGACTCTTATGCCCTTCTACTTATGCCTTATTACCTTTAGACTTAAGTGATCTACCAAGATTGCACCTCATGCGTTCTTACCACATCTATACTTTAATTCCATCAATTCAAGCAATAAATCCTCTCAACATTAGCATGCTAGTTGCTCCAAAATAATAAATCTATTAAGTCATCAAAAAATTTAAAAATTTTCAGGCTCAACAGTGCTAATGGACAGTTTTACCCACTGTGGGCACCTAGGGACTGTGCCAACAGTTTGTTTTACCCATCGAAGGTGCCCAACGGGCTATTTTGCCTACCAAAGGTGAGTAGAGACTGTGCCAACGAGTTGTTTTGCCCATTGAAGGTGCCCAACGAGCTACTTTTCCCACCAAAGGTGCCTAGCCACTATTTCAACGGGCTGTTTTGCCCACTGAAGATGCCTAGTGACCATGCCAATGAGTTGTTTTGCCTACAGAGGGCATGTAGCGACCTTGCAAACGAGCTGTTTTGCCCATAGAAGGTGCGCAATAACCATCCAAATGGGTTGTTTTGCCCGCCGAAGGTGCCTAGTGACCATTCGAACGGGTTGTTTTGCCCATTGAGGATGCCTAGTGAGCATGCCAACGTGCTGGTTTGCACATAGGGTGTGCCTAAAGATTGTGCCAATGGACTGTTTTTCCCACTGAGGGTGCCTAGGGACTCTGTCAACATGCTATTTTTCCCACCCCCACTAGCTGTTTTTCCCACCAAAGTTGTTTATCGAACTTGCCTACCGACCACTCGACCAGGCTGTTTTGCCCATCAAAGATGCCTAGCGACCGTGTCAGTGGGCAAAAGAGGGTGCCTGGCGGCCGTGCCAACGAACTTTTATGCCCATTGAGGGTGGCTAGGGGCTATGCCAGTAGGCTGTTTTCTCCACCAAAGGTGCCTAACGACTGTGCCAATGAGTTCTTTTGCCCACCGAAGGTGCCCAACGGGCTATTTTCCCCACCGAAGGTGCCTAGCCACCATTACAGCATGTTGTGTTGCCCACCAAAAGTGCCTAGTCACCATGCCAACGAGTTGTTTTGCCTGCCTAGGGTGCCTAGCAAACTTGCCAATGGGGCATTTGACCCACCGAAGGTGTCCAACTAGTCATTTTGCCTATAAAAGCTACCTATCAAACTTGCCAATAGGTTGTTTTGCCTGCCGAAGGTGTCTCGCGACTGTGCTAAAAGGCTGTTTTGTCTAGCAAAGGTGCCCAATGGGCTATTTTTCCCATCAAAGTTGCCTAGCGATCATGCCAACGAGTTATTTTACCTACCAAAGTTGCCCAATAGGTTGTTCTTCCCACCAAAGGTGCCAAGCCATCGTTCCAATGCGTTGTTTTGACCACTAAAGGTGCCTAGTGACCAAGCCAACTAGGTGTTTTGCCCACTGACGGTGCCTAGAGACCTTGCAAAATGGCTATTTTGCCCACCGAAGGTGGCTAACAACCGTGTCAACGGGCTGTTTTGCCCACCAAAGGTGCCCCACTGGCTGTTTGTCCCACAAAAGGTGCCTAACAAACGTGTCAAAAGGGTTGTTTGGTGGGTTGTTTTTCACACCAAAGGTGCCTATCGAATGTGCCAATGGGCTATTTTTTGCACCAAAGTTGCCTAGTGTCCTTTCAAACGGGTTGTTTCAGCCACCGAGGGTGCATAACGACCACGCCAATGGGCTGTTTTGCCCACTAAAGTTGCCTAGTGACCATGCCAATGGGTTGTTTTACCCACTAAAGTTGCCTAGCAACCATGCAAATGAGTTGTTTTGCCCACCGAAGGTGCTCCAATGGTTGTTTCTCCCACAAAAGGTGATTAACAAATGTACCAACAGGTTGTTTGTCCACTGAAGGTGCCAAACTGGCTATTTTTCCCACCAAGGGTGCCTATCGAATGTGTCAATGGGCAGTTTTACATACTAAAGGTGCCTAGTGACCTTTCGAATGGGTTATTTCGTCCACCAAAGATGCCTAACGACTGTGCCAACGAGGTGTTTTGCCCACTGAAGGTGCCTAGTGACCTTTGAATTAGGTTATTTTGCCCATTGAAGATGCCTAGCAATCGAGTCAATGCGTTGTTTTGGCCACTGAGGGTGTTTGGCGACCGTGCCAATGGATGGCTATGCCCACCGAGGGTGCCTAGGGACTCTGCCAATGGGCTGTTTTACCCATCGAAGATGCCTAACGAGCTGCTTTTCCCACCGAAGGTGCCTAGCCAACTTTCCAACGGGTTGTTTTGCACAATGAAGCTACCCCACTAGCTGTTTTTCCCACTAAAGGTGCACACTGAACTTGCCAATGGTCTGTTTTGCCCATTGAAGGTCCCTAGTGACCTTTTAAAAGGGTTGTTTCGCTCGTCAAAGGAGACGATCAACAATGCCAACGGGCTGTTTTGCCTATCGAGGGTGCCTAGCGAACGTGCCAATGGGTTGTTTTGCCCACTAAAGGTGCGTAACGACCATGCCAACAGGCTGTTTTGCCCACCAAAGGCGCCCCACTCGCTGTTTTTCTCACTAAAGGTGCCTAGCGAACGTGTTAACGGGCTATTTTTCCCAACGAAGGTGCTCAATTGGTTGTTTTTCCCACCAAAGCTGCCTATCGAACACGCTAACGGGCTACTTTTCCCATTAAATGTGCCTAGAACCTTTTGAATAGGTTGTTTCAGCCACCATAAGTGCCTAACGACCGTGCCTATGGGTTGTTTTGCCCACTAAAGGTGCTTAGTGACCATGTCAATAGGTTGTTTTGCCTGCCGATGGTGCCTAAGAACCATGCCAACAGGTTATTTTACCCATCGACGATGCCCAACGGGTTGTTTTGCCCATCGATGGTGCCTAGCAACCATTTCAACTGACTGTTTTCCCACCAAAGGTATGCAAACGGGCTATTTATCCTACCAAAGGTGCCTAGTGACTATGCCAAGAGGCTATTTTGTCCACAAAAGGAGCCCAACAGGCTATTTTGCCCACTAAAGGTGCCTAGTGACTGTGCTGACGAGTTGTTTTGAATACCGAAGGTGCCCAAACGACTATTTTTCTTATTGAAGATGCCTAGCCAACGTTCCAATGCACTGTTTTGCCCACCGAAGGCACCTAGTGATGACGCCAACAAGCTGTTTGTCCCACTGAGGGTGCCTAATGACTGTGACAACTGGCTATTTTGCTCACCAAAGGTGCCCCACTGGCTGTTTGTCCCACAAAAGGTGCCTAATGAACTTGTCAACTGGTTGTTTTGCCCACCGAAGGTGCTTAGTGACCTTTCAAATGGGTTATTTTAGCCACCAAATATGGCTAACGATCGTGCCAAAGGGTTGTTTTGCCCACCGATTGTGCCTAGCAACCGTGCCATTGGGCTGTTTTCCCACCAAAGGTGGGCCAACGACCTGCTTTTCCCATCGAAGGTGCCTAGTGACCGTGCCAACGGGATGTTTTGCCCACTGAAGGTGCCCAACAGGCTATTTTTCTCCCTGAAGGTGCCTTGTGACCATGCCAATGGATTGCTTCTCCCACCAAGGGTGCCTAGTGACCATGTCAACAGGCTGGTTTGCCCACTGAAGGTGTTCAATTGACTATTTTTCGTATCAAAGGTGCCTAACAAATGTTCCAACTAGCTGTTTTGTCCACTGAAGGTGCCTATTGACCATTCAAACGAACTGCTTTGCCCATCGAAAATGCCTAACGGTCGTGCCAATAGGTTGTTTTGCCCATCGAGGGTGCCTAAAGATCGTGCCAATGAACGGTTTTCCCACTGAGGGAGCCTAGGGACTGTGCCAACAGTCTCTTTTAGACATGTAAGGTGCCCAACGGGCTATTTTCCATACCAAAGGTGCCTACCCATCGTGCCAACTAGTTTACCCACCGAAGGTGCCTAGTGGCTATGCCAACGAGTTGTTTTGCCCACAGAGGATGCCTAGCGACCTTGCCAATGAGTTATTTTGCCCACAGAAGGTGCCCAACTGAATGTTTTTCCCACAGAAGATGCCTATCGAACTTGTCAACGGGCTATTTGCCCACCAAAGGTACCTAACGACCAGTGCCATCGGGCTATTTTACCCACTGAAGGTGCCTAATGACCATTTGAATGGGTTATTTTGCCCATTAAGGATGCCTAGCGACCGTGCCAATGGGTTGTTTTGCCCATATAGGGTGATTGGCGACTGTGCCAATAGGCTATTTTGCCCACTAAGGATGCCTATCAAATGTGTCAACAAGTTACTTTTCCCACTGAAGGTGCCTAGCCACCTTTCAAACGTGTTGTTTCGCCCACCAAAGGTGCCTAACGACCGTGCCAACGGGCTATTTTGCCTACCGAAGGTGCCTAACGACCATGCCAATGAGCTATTTTTCCCATCGAAGGTGCCCCACTGGTTGTTTCTCCCATAAAAGGTGACTAGCTAACTTGTCAACAGGCTGTTTTGCCCACCGAAGGTGCCCAACTAGCTGCTTTTCCCACCAAATCTATCGAACGTGTTAACGAGTTGTTTTGCCCACTAAACGTGCCTAGTGACCCCTCGAAGGGGCGCTTCTGCTATCGAGGCTGCCTACGACCATTCCAATGGACTGCTTTGCCCACTGATGTGCCTAGGGACTATGCCAATGAGTTGTTTTACCCACCGAAGGTGCCCAACGGGGCTTTTTTTCCATCGAAGCTGCCTAGCGACCATGCCAGCAGGCTGTTTCGCCCACCAAAGATGCGCAACAGGCTGCTTTGCCCACCGAAAGTGCCTAGCCACCTTTTCAACGGGCTATTTTACCCACCGAAGGTGCCCAGTGACAATGTCAACGAGTTGTTTTGCCCACTGAGGGTGCTTACCAACCTTGCCAACGGTTTGTTTTGCCCACCAAAGGTGGGAGGCTGGCTATTTTTCCCACCAATTGTGCCTACCAAATGTGCCAATAGGTTGTTTTGCCCATCAAAGGTTCTTAGTGACCTTTTGAACTAGTTGTTTTCTCCACCAAAGATGCCTAAGTACCAATGGGCTGTTTTGGCCATCGAGGGTGCCTAGTGACCGTGCCGATGGGTTGTTTTACACACTGAGGATGCTTAGGGACTGTGCCAATAGGCTCTTTTACCCACCGAAAGTGCCTCAACACTGTTCAAACAGGCTATTTTTCCCACCAAATGTGCCTAGTAACCATTCCAATGAGTTGTCTTACCCACCGAGGGTACCTAATGACCTTGCTAACGAGCTGTTTTGACCACCGAAGGTGCCCAGCTGATTGTTTTTCCCACCAAAGGTGCCTAGTGATCATGCCAACGGGATATTTTGCCCACCGAAGGTGCCCAATGGGCTATTTTTCTCACTCAAGCTGCCTTATGACCATGCCAATGGGTAGTTTCTCCCACTGAGGATGCCTAGCGACCATGTCAACAAGCTGGTTTGCCCACCGAAGGTGTCCAATTAACTATTTTTCCCATCAAGGGTGCCTAACAAATGTGCCAACTAGCTGTTTTGTCTACTGAAGGTGACTATTGACCACTCAAATGAACTATTTTGCACATTGAAAATGCCTAACGGTCCTGCCAATGGGTTGTTTTGCCCATTGAGGGTGCCTAGAGATTCTGCCAATGAACGGTTTTGCCCACTGAGGGCACCTAGGGACTATGCCAACGGTCTGTTTTACCCATCTAAGGTGCCCAACGGGCTGTTTTCCCCACCGAAGGTGCTTAGCCACCGTGCCAACTAGTTTACCCACCTAAGGTGCCTAGTGGCCATGCCAACAAGTTGTTTTGCTCACCGAGGGTTCCTAACGACGTTGCCAATGAGTTGTTTTGCCTACAGAAGGTGCCCAACTGGCTATTTATCCCACAGAAGGTGCCTATCGAACGTGTCAATGGGCTATTTTGCCCACCGAAGGTTCCTATTTGCCTTTTGAACGACTTTTTTGGCCCACGAAGCTGCTTCATGACCTGTACCACTGGGCTATTTTGCCCACCGAAGGTGCCTAGTGACTATTTGAATGGGTTGTTTTGCCCATTGAGGATGCCTAGCGGCTGTGCCAACGGGCTATTTTGCCCATATAGGGTGCTTGGCGACTCCAATGGACTGTTTTACCCACCGAGGGTGCCTATCGAATGTGTCAACAGGTTTCTTTTCCCACCGAAGGTGCCTAGCCACATTTTAAACATGTTGTTTCGCCCACCAAAGGTGCCTAACGACTATGCCAATGGGTTATTTTGCCCATGAAAGGTGCCGAACGACCGTCCCAACGAGCTATTTTGCCCATCGAAGGTGCCCCACTAGTTGTTTCTCCTACAAAAGGTGACTAGCGAACGTATCAACGGGCTGTTTTGCCCACCAAAGGTACCCAACTGGCTGTTTTTCCCACCAAATCTATCGAAGATGTTAACAAGTTGTTTTGCCTACTGAAGGTGCCTAGTGACCTCTCGAAGGGGCTCTTTTTCCATCGAGGGTGCCTGTGACCGTGCCAATGGACTGCTTTGCCCATTGATGTGCCTAGGGATGATGCCAATGGGATGTTTTACCCACCGGTTTTTTTCCACCAAAGGTGCCTAGCGACTATGCCAACAGGCTGTTTTGCCCATCAAAGGTGCGCAACAGGGTGCTTTGCCCACCGAAGGTTTCTAGACATCTTTCCAACGGGCTGTTTTACCCATCGAAGGTGCCAAGTGACAGTGTCGACGAGTTGTTTTGCCCACTGAGGGTGCTTACCGACCTTGCCAATAGGTTGTTTTGCACATCAAAGGTGGAACGCTAGCTGTTTTTCCCACCAATTGTGCCTACCAAATGTGTCAACGGGTTATTTTGCCCGTCAAAGGTCCTTAGTGAACTTTCGAACTAGTTGTTTTGCCCACCAAAGATGCCTAACGACCGTTCCAATGGGCTGTTTTGCCCATCGAGGTTGCCTAGTGAACATGCCGATGGGTTGTTTTACCCACCGAGGATGCCTAGGGACTGTGCCAATAGGCTTTTTTGCTAGCCAAAGGTTCCTCAACACTATTCCAATGGGCTATTTTTCCCACCAAATGTTCCTAGTGACCATGCCAATGAGTTGTTTTACCCATTGAGGGTACCTAGCGACCTTGCTAATGAGTTGTTTTGCACATCGAAGGTACCCAGCTGGTTGTCTTCCCACCAAAGGTGCCTAGTGATCATGCCAACGGGATGTTTTGCTCACCGAAGGTACCTAACGGGTTGTTTTTCCCACTGAAGGTTCCTTGTGAACATGCTAATGGGTTGTTTCTCCTATCGAGGGTGCCTAACGACCATGTCAACAGGTTGGTTTGCCCACAGATGGTGTCCAATTGACTATTTTTCCTGTCAAAGGTGCCTAACAAATGTACCAACTGGTTATTTTGTCCACCGAAAGTGCCTATTGACCATTCAAACAAACTATTTTGCCCATCGAAAATGCCTAACGATAGTGCCAATGGGTTGTTTTGCCCATCGAGATTGCCTGGAGATCGTGCCAATGAACAGTTTTGCCTATTGAGGGCGCCTAGGGACTATGGCAACGGTCTCTTTCACACATCTATCGTGCCCAATGGGCTGTTTTCCCCACCGAAGGTGCGTAGCCACCGTACCAACAAGTTTGGCCATCGAAGGTGCCTAGTGGCCATGCCAACGAGCTGTTTTGCCCACCAAGGGTGGCTAGCAACCTTGCCAACGAGTTGTTTTGCCCACAGAAGGTGCCCAACTGGCTGCTTTTCCCACAAAAGGTGCCTATCGAACGTGTGAAAGGGCTATTTTACCCACCGAAGTTTCCTAGTTACCTTTCGAACGAGTTTTTTTGCCCACCGAACGTGCCTAACAACCTGTGTCACTGGGCTATTTTACGTACCGAAGGTGCCTAGTGACCATTTGAATGGGTTGTTTTGTCCACTAAGGATGCCTGGCGACCATGCCAACGGGCTATTTTGCCCATATAGGGTGCCTGGCAACAGCGCCAATGGACTATTTTACCCACCGAGGGTGCCTATCGAATGTGTCAACAAGCTACTTTTCCCACTGAAGATGCCTAGCCACCCTTCAAATGTGTTTTTTGGCCCACCAAAGTTGCCTAACGACCGTCCCAATGGGCTTATTTTGCCCACCAAAGGTGCGTAATGACCGTGCCAACTAGTTATTTTGCCCACCGAAGGTTCCCCGTTGGTTGTTTTTCCCGCAAAAGGTGACTAGCGAATATGTCAATAGGCTGTTTTGCCCACCGAAGGTGCCCAACTGGCTACTTTTCCCACCAAATATATCGAACGCGTTAACGAGTTGTTTTGCCCATTGAACACGCCTAGTGACCTCTCGATGGGGTTTTTTTGCCATCGAGGGTGCCTGCGACCGTGCCAATTGACTACTTTCCCCACCGATGTGCTTAGGGACTATGCCAATGGGTGGTTTTACCAACTGAACGTGCCTAATGGGCTTTTTTTTCCACCGAAGGTGCCTAGCGACTATGCCAACAGGCTGTTTTGCCCACCAAAGGTGCGCAACAAGCTGCTTTGCCCACCGAAGTTGCCTAGCCACCTTTCCAATTGGCTGTTTTACCCACCAAATTTGCCAAGTGACAATGCCAACGAGTTGTTTTTCTCACTGAGGGTGCTTACCGACCTTGCCAAAGGGTTGTTTTGACCACCGAAGGTGGGACGCTAGTTGTTTTTCCCAACAATTATGCCTACCGAATGTGCCAACGGGTTATTTTTCCCATCAAAGGTCCTTAGTAACCTTTCGAACTGGTTCTTTTGCCCACCAAAGATGCCTAATGACTGTTCCAATGGGATGTTTTTCCCATCGAAGGTGCCTAGCGACCGTGCTGATGGGTTATTTTACCCATCAAGGATGCTTCGAGATCGTGCCAATAGGCTTTTTTGCCCACCGAAGATGCCTCACCACTGTTCCAAAGGGCTATTTTGCCCACCGAATGTGCCTATTGACCATTGCAATGAGTTGTTTTACCCAACAAGGGTACCTAGCAACCTTGCTACAAGCTATTTTGCCCACCGAAGGTGCCCAATTGGCTGTTTTTCACACCAAAGGTGCCTAGTGACCGTGCCAACGGAATGTTTTACCCACTGAAGGTGCCCAATGGGCTGTTTTTCCCACTAAAGGTGCCTTGTGACCATGCCAACGGGTTGTTTCTCCCACCAAGGGTGCCTACCGACCATGTCAACAGGCTGGTTTGCCCATCGAAGGTGTCCAATTGACTATTTTTCCCATCAAAGGTGCCTAACAAATGTACCAACTGGCTGTTTTGTCCACCAAAAGGTGCCTATTGACCATTCAAAAGAACTGTTTTGCCCATAAAAAATGCCTAACAATCGTGCCAATGGGTTCTTTTGCCCATTGAGGGTGCCTAAAGATTGTGCCAATAAACGGTTTTGCCCACTAAGGGCGTCTAGGGACCTTGCCAACGGTCTCTTTTACGCATCTAAGGTGCCCAATGGGCTGTTTTCCCAACAAAAGTGCCTAGCCGACGTGCCAACTAGTTTTCCCACCGAAGGTGGCTGGTGGCCATGCCAATGAGTTGTTTTGCTCATAGAGGGTGCCTAGCAACCTTGACAACGAGTTGTTTTGCCCACAAAAGGTGCCCAACTCACTGCTTTCCAACAGAAGGTGCCTATTGAATGTGTCATCAGGCTGTTTTGCCCACCGAAGGTTCCTAGTTACCTTTCGAACGAGTTTTTTCGCCCACCGAAGGTCCTTAGTCACCTTTCAAACTGGTTGTTTTTCCCATCAAAGGTGCCTAACTACCGTGCTAATGGGCTATTTTGCCCATCAAGGATGCCTAGTGATCGTGACGATGGGTTGTTTTACCCACCGAGGATGCCTAATGACTGTGCCAACAGGCCTTTTTACCCATTGAAGGTGCCTCACCACCGTTCCATTGGGCTATTTTGCCCACCAGATGTGCCCGGTGACTATGCCAATGAGTTGTTTTACCCACCGGGGTACCTAAAGACCTTGCTAACGAGTTGTTTTGCCCACCGAATGTACCCTGCAGGCTATTTTTGTAACCAAAGGTGCCTAGCGATCGCGTCAACTAGTTGTTTTGCCACCAAAGGTGCCTAACTGACTGTTTTTCCTATTAAAGGTGCCTAAGAAACGTGCCAAAGGGCTCTTTTACCCACCGAAGGTGTAACACCCCATTCCCGCAGAACCCGAACCCGATATCGACAGTGATACCCGGATCCGTGCCCCGCGAGGGTGGC
>JANIIA010497904.1:0-14701 GCA_027478495.1 Erythroxylum alaternifolium | reverse complement strand
ATTTCACAAGTTTTAGTTATAGTATTTGTGTCACAAATTTGTTGCATAATTGTGACCATTTCTTAAATTAGTCACTATTTCATTAGTGATAGAGGTATTTGTGATGGGAGGTGATGACTTCAAAAATTGGACACTATTAATAATAGTGACTAATATTACCGCTTTTAGTGATAACTTTTACTTTCACTAAAAATACAATTTCTTGTAATGCTGGGACAACCAAATTTTAACTGATTGCAAACTTGAGACATCTTTTCCTATTAGTAATATGTCATCCACATATAACTCAAGGAATATGATAGCACTCCCACTAACCTTCTTATAAACACAAGGTTTATTAGTATTTTATGAGAAACCAAACTCTTTGATTGTCTTATCAAATCCGATGTTCCAACTCCTAGATGCTTGTTTCAATCCACAAATGGATTTCTGAAGCTTGCATACATTTTTGTCATCTTTGGATATGAAACCCTCAGGTTGTATCATATACTCATCCTCAATTAGGTTTCCATTAAGGAAAGTTGTCTTCACATCTATTTTCCATATCTCATAATCATAATAAGCAGCAATGGCTAGGAGTATTCTAATGGATTTAAGCATGGCTACGAGGTTAAATGTCTCGTCATAGTCAACTCCTTATCTTTGACGATATCCTTTAGCTACTAGCCTCGCTTTATAAGTAATCACATTACCATCCATGTCAATTTGCTTCTTGAAAATCCACTTGCACCATATGAATTTTAGCCCTTCGTGTGGGTCAACCAAAGTCCATATGTGGTTTTCAAACATGGTATCCATTTCGGACTTCATGGCTTGAAGCTATTTTTTAGATTCTGAACTCTTCAGAGCCTCTTCATAAGTTGTAGGCTCGTCATCCTCTATGAGCTATATGTCATTTTGTTCATTTACGAGAAATCCATATCTCTCCGGAACAATGCGTATCCTACTTGACCTATGAACATTTTGTGTTAGAAGGTTCAACTATTGTCTCATCTCTGTGAACAACAATCTCGAGTTCACGCAGTGGATTTGCGTCTATTTGAGCATCATGAACTTCATCAAGTTTAACTTTGCTCACAATTTCTTCTCTTAGAAGAAACTCTTTCTCTAAAAAGACAACATGCTTTGAGACAAACACCTTTTGCTCTAAAGCATTATAGAACTGATATCCAATTGTTTCTTTAAGATATCCTATAAATAGACGTTTATCAGACTTCGCTTTTAGCTTGTCTGATTAAATTCGCTTCATATAAGCCGGACAACCCCAAACTTTCATATGAGAAAGATAGGGCCTTTTATTAGTCCATATCTTATAAGAAGTAACTTTAACTATCTTTGAAGGGACTCTGTTTGTCACGTAAACAGCAGTCTTGAGTGCATAACCCTAAAAGGATTTCGGTAGAACTGCTAAGCCCATCATCGGCCTTACCATGTCTAACAAGGTTCGATTTCTCCTTTTAGCCACACCATTATGTTGTGGTGTGTAAGGTGGAGTCCACTGGGATACTATCCCAATATCTTCGAGATAAGATAGAAATTCCTTGTTTAAGTATTCACTACCTCGATCTGATCGAAGTGTCTTAATACTTATACCAAGTTGTTTCTTTACTTCATGTCTAAATTGTTTAAACATTTTAAATGCTTCAGACTTGTATCTTATTAGATACATGTGCCCATATTGTGAATAATCATCGACAAAAGTAATGAAGTACACAAAACCACCTCTAGCATGAATGGACATCAGGCCACATACATCAGAATGTATTAGGTCTAATAACTCATTCATTCATTCATCTTTTCCTTTAAAAGGTAATTTAATCATCTTGCCTAACAAGCAAGATTCACATACGTCATATGATTCATAATCAAATGACCTTAAGCTACCATTCTTGTGTAGCTTAGTCATGCATTTCTCACTTATATGGCCAAGTCGACGCTGCCATAAGTAAGATGATTTTAGGTTATCTCGTTTTTGTCTTTTATTGTTATAGATAGTTAAGATTGGATTGGACATATCTAATATGTAAATTCCATTGCATAATGTAGCAGTATTATACAACATTTCATTCAACTTAATTGAACAACCATTGCTTGAAAAAGTTAAATAAAATTCTGCTTTATTAAGACTTGAAACAAATATAATGTTTTTAATCGCAACAGGTACATAATAGTAATTTTCCAAAATTAACTCTTGCCCACTAGGAATATATGAAACATATATTCTTACAGCTAATGTAGCAACTTTTGCTCCATTTCCTACACGTAGGTCCATCTCTCCCTTCTTGAGTGGTTTACTATCCCTGAGACCCTGCATATCAACACATATGTGTGAGCCACATCCAGTATCTAATACCCAAATGTTATGATCAGAAATAATATTAACCTCAATGACAAATATCTTACCTGAAGTAGATGGTGGGGCATTTAATGCCTTCTTCTGCTTCAGTGACTCCAGATAAGCTTTGCAGTTCCTCTTCCAATATCTTTCCTTGTTACAATGGTAGTATATCCCCTTCGGTGCTGTCTCCTTTGCCTTCTTTTTGGCTACACCTCCTACTAGCCTCTTGAACTTCTTCTTCTTCTTTTTGTTCTTCTTTCGAGAACCAGAAGCAGAGTCTACTAGCATCACAGCCTTATTGCCCTTCTTAACAATTTGCTCAGCTGTTTTGAGCAGATTAATCAGCTCAAGTATTGTCATGGATATTTGGTTCATCCAATAGTTAAGCATAAACTGTGAATAACTATCGGTCAAATCAGTCAGAATTAAGTCTATACTTAATTCATGATCCATAATGAAACCCAAATTGCCTATCCTCTCAATATATCCATTCATCTTCAGCGCATACTGAACTGGAGATGATCCCTCAGCCATCTTAGAATGGAAAAGCAACCTAGAAGTCTCGAACCTTTCAGACCAAGCTTACTCATCAAACAATTCCCTTAGATGGTAGACTATGGTATAAGCATCCATAGCCTCATGCTGCTTTTGCAGTTCTGGTGATATAGAGGCCATCATTATACAACTAGCCAACTCACTATCATCCAGTAGCTTCTTGTAAGCTTTCTGATCTTCATCAAATGCATAGGTAGCAGGGGAATCGGGAAGTGGTTCATCGAGGACATATCCTAGTTTTTCAGATTTGAGAATAATTCTCAAATTCTGTAGCCAATCCAAGAAGTTGGGCCCGTGAGTTTGTTGGAATCTAGTAGGGAGCATAGGTTCACACTAGAAGCCATCATATGATTGGATAACCTAGAAGAACGAGAGAAAGTGTTAGAATGTACATTTAACGCATATCTATAAGGATTTTAATAACATGCACTATGGGTCCCATTATTCTTATTCAAATCCATAACCGTCACTACGAATTCAAGAAAACTGTAAGTTTTCTTAATGAGTCGATATCCGATATGACCAAAAATGACCTTGGGTTTGCCCAACAAGCCACCTTAGGTTAATCGGTAGGTATCATTCATACCAATTGCATTCAATTATGTAACCATCGACTTGTGCCCTTAACTTTTGATTTAGCACACTCATTGGGTTATCAACTCTTGATTTATATACATCTTATGTATATAACCCAACTTCGCCTCTATCCACGTTGACCTTGGGTTTGCCCAACAAATCAACGCTTCCAGTTAAGACCAACCCATTAATCCGAAAATCTAATTTCTATGGTTTGAACATATTCGTGTAGAGTGAGCTTGGGCTTGCCCAACAACCCAACTCTAAAAGAACTCTGGTTCTTACCATATCAATGGAAGACATAAGTCCTAATATTTTGGTTGAGGGATTTATCCTTTCGTCTCATCAATACTTGGATGATCTTGATTATTTATATCACAAATACATTTAGATTATGGATAACTCAATTAAATTGAGCCTATGTCCATAACTACCCTTACAATGCATCTAATGCATATACCACACAAAGGAGGTTTAAATTTAGGTTGTGACTTAACTATGCATCAAAAGTTCGTGATTCGATTCAACTTTTGAACCTAATGGGGTACTAGTGTTAGTCTTGGCTAATCCGAATTATGATTGTGATTTTATTTGGAGCCCTAAAATTCAATTATTTTGATGTCTAGATTAAACACTTTAATCCTAGTTTATATACCTTTATCTAGTCACACTAGAAATGCTATGCTCTAATTGGATTGATTCTAAATTAATCCATAGGGTTTCGAAAATTCCCGTACACCAATTAGTCCTCTATAATATCCCTAGGTCATCTCAAATTTATCTAAACAATTTCTTCACTAGCCAAAATTATCTTGACGGTCGAAATCGTCAAAGTAAATAAGTTAACCTACTAGACATTAAAGAGACCGATTCGACGCTCAGAAAATTTCCGAAACCCTAATTTTAGAACATACATTATGCATGTTATTTTTATCAAAATAATACATTTCTTATCACATAAGAACCCTATTTAGGTCTTATAACCGCAATACATACATTATAAGTCATTAAGTAAGTCAACTCCAACTTTCAAAAAGTTGACCAATGTTGACTTTAACTTTATTTATTAATTGAATCAAATTCAATTAATTTTGGAAAAATTCCAGTCTTATAAACATTCTAAATGTGTCTAATAATAAATTTCAGAAACTAATTCCTAGGATTTATTTATTAAAAATTGGAATAAGCCAATACATCATATGTGTATGACACTTGTCAAATTACTTCTAACAATAAACAAACATTACATCATGCATGCATAAGATAACCACTTTAACAACAAGTATCATGCATCTCATACAGGTGGAAACATCTTATCGTGCATGTGTATGCATAAAATTTATAAAAACAAAATTTAAAAAGATTAATATAAATTGCATGCATGTTCATCACATTTCTAGAATTTCCAGAACTTCATAGATGCATCAAGCCGAAACTAAATTCGTAATAAAATAGCAAATGAAAATAAATTGCACTTTTATTTTACAAAAACATAATATAGCATCTTATGAACATTTCAGTGAAAGAAAAATAGAAAAAAAGTTTTTCTAGAATTAATAAGAATTTTTTAAAGTCAACACATGCAATCAGTTTTCCAGAAAATCCCAGGAATCAACATACGAACAGTCTAGATATAAATTCGAAATAAAATAGAAAATGACATTCAATTGTAATATCCTTTTACAAAAACATAATATAACATCTTATAAACATTTATGAGAAAGAAAAATAGAAAAGTTTTTTTCCAGAATTTACACGAAAATTTCCAAAACAACATTCAAGTCAGTCACAACCCAGCAAATACTTTGCATATGTTCAATACATCATCTATTACATGCTCAAACAAGCTTTGATACCACTGTTGGGTTAGCCATGGTTGCATGCATCACATGCATGTAGATGTAGCGGAAGTTTCAGAATCATGATTCTGACACCATGACAACCCGGAAACTACAAGATCTAACATGCATGCAAAGATATGTATAACAGAACATGAAATGTAAACTTTTTACTTTGTGTAACTCCTCCTTTCTTGTTTCTTCTCCTTGTTTGGGTTATTGCAAACACCAAACCCTTCCTTGATCTCTAATAATACACAAAGATAGAAGAAGAAACAATATATAAGGGTTATTTGAGCACTAAACTAGATGAGTTCTAGTAGATGCTCAATATGATGGAAGATAGGTCAAGAATCTTGTTACATGCACTTTGATTCATCCAACAATTGCATGGATTGCACGAACAAGACTCAAGACACCCCACTCTCACTCTATAACTCTTCTAGAACCCTATCTCTATTAATTGAGTGTGTAAGAAGTGAAGGAAGCTCGTGCATATAAGTGAAGAACTCACTTATATATCACTTTGTAGCTTCTGTGCTGGCCACAATCGTGGCATGCCTTGTCTCAGGCCACGGTCATGGCCCCATGAGGCACGATCGTGGCCTGCTTAAGATAGACTATACATACTTGTTTTTCATCTAATCTTTTATATGTGTGACCCTTAGGTTCTTGGCTATTTTAGTCACTTGAATTAACTCTTAATTCAAACACATAATGAAGGTTTTCATAATGCCTATTTGCCAGAATATAAGTAGATTAACACACAAACTCTTTGATAGTTAATTATCCAACTTATGAACCTTTCCATAGACAATTACCGTGCAATTCATCCTTTCACCATACTATACCCCACTTGGTTCAAAGTATGGGCTATGTGTCAACTCCCATTAGACTAACTACGTCATATATAGTCCAAGTGATGTTAGTTCTTATCCTAGGATCTCATTACTCAAATGTGTCATTGAAGATCCCCTTCATGACCAATACCTGTTCTGGCCAGAGACTCCCTAGTAATGACCCCAACAAGAGGCCATGGATATTATCTCCTTTTATTAAGAATGGTAAATCCTTTATTGGCTACCCAATTACCTTCGAACATAAATAGTTATACCCAATCACCACCCTAAGAGCGGCCTCGTCTTAAAGTAACAAGGAATGGTGTCAAAGCACATGATTTATATCCAAGATATCCTTGAATACCTCAAGTCTAAGGATGTTTGCACCATTTCTATGTTGAGATTAGTCATTGACATTCGATAGATCTTCCATACTATAATCTCATAGCAGGTCATCCTATGTACTTACTACCCTTAGTAAGCATCCGCATATTAACTTTAAACATCTCATGCTTACAGTTTATGAGATCCACTGCTTGATCAAATCAAGGAATATACTATGTGCTAGTCTTTTCGGATTAATAATTTCTTGTCTTATTAATTCTATGACTAAGGATTGTTTAGATACTAATATAATTGCACATGATAGGAATCTCATTATCATGGTCTCACCATGATTTCCTTCATGCTATGTTTTGTATCGTGGACTTTATTAATTCGATTTAAGATCAATATCAATTCATATATATATATAAATGAATATCAAATCAATAAAAAATGTCTATTTGCTTTATTAATCAAAATAAAGTTTGTACAAAAGTGCTAAAGGTGATTGCCTTTAGAGCACTACTCTAACATTTGAGGAATGCAAAAGTAGAATATCCTTTTAGGTATAATAAATTTTTAGATGGATTGCAAGGTTTTGATGGAGTAATTTAGGTAGGAATAGAACTCCAAATAGGGGGATGTAAGTATTTGATTTGTGTAGAGAAATTAAAAAGGGTAACATAGGAGGTAAAGAAGCTGAAGATCTACATGAGCTAAAGAAGGTGAATCCTTGTATCTTCTGAAACAAGTTGGTTAAGAGACAATGCATAATCTTAAATCCATCTAGATCGACTATATAAATTCAAGGGATATGAGCTACTGAAGAAGGAGAAGATAACATTAAGAAAGTATGTCAATGCTTAGGAAAACCACAACTCCCTAATCCATTAGAAATCTAGAATGAATTGGATTAAAGAGGGAGATATGAATACAAATTTTTTTCATAACTATATTATGGCAAAGAAGAGTTGGAACAAAATTTTTTCCCTAAAATCACATGATGGAGAGCTAATTACAAAATACAATGATCTTAAAGAAGCAGCCTTTACTTCTTTAAAAGGTCATAAGGTCTTCAACAGCAACAAACTCATCCATCCCATAAGTTAGATCTTTTGTTTCAATCAATTCTGGCCTAATGTAAAGGAATTTTTAAATAGTCCAGTCACTGCACTAGATATAGAGAAAGATATGTTTAAATTAAGGGCACATAAGGCCTCTAGTATTAATGGGCTAAATGGATTCTTTTTTATAAAAAAGCTTGTTCAATGATCAAGGTAATGATGATTGATGTTGTCCTTGAGTTTTTTGAAAAGGGAGAGTTACTCAAAGAGATTAACAATACCTTTTTGTTGTTAATAACCATAAATTGACAATTGATTTCAAATTAATTAACAATTAAAGAGAGATCTTAATTGTGAAATTAATTATCCTTAGGATTGCTTCAAGTCTAATTGAATAGTTAGGAGTAGTTTTGTGAATCAAGAGATTACAATTATATGTTTATTGAATTCAATTAGGGTTACTTGATTAGATCTTGAGAGAGGGTAATCAAAACCTTAGGATATCTAGGATCGATCATAATTAGATCAACAAGATAGAGGGAAAACAAAACAAGGATTGAATAATTCCTAATTCTCTGACTTTGATCAACCTTATTTTATTGGCAACTCACTTATTTGCTTGTTTCGTTTATTAGTAATTTAAAATTCAATTATTTATTTTAAATCAAATCAATCTTTAGTATCTTATACAAAGTGTTATTTTAAGTTATTAGGTGTCTATTAGTCCTCATTGGAAGAATACCTTTTGTAATACAAGTTACAATTCATATATTTGTAGTATTGAAAGTTTTCAATATAAAACTTATCAACAATGAAATCATATTCAATGATAGAGATAAGTCTAGTAGTATGTCATCTAATCAAGCATAAGTCTTATTTAAGTGGGATAAGTCTCTGTCTTAAAGAGACAGTATCAAAGATTACTAAAGATTAGTGTTTCTAATGAAAAGAATCATAGGTATTTTTAGATTCTTTAAACGATTATAGGTCTATAATGTTTATATACTAATTACGTTTTATTTTATTATAGATAAATATTTACCTTTCATAGCCTCAAGGATGAAAACATTTACCTCCAAAGGTAAGTCTGGTGAGTTAAGAAAGAAGAGAAAACATGATAAGAAACTTGAGGAAAGTTGATATAGGTGTAAAAGAGACTCCAAGTAGAAAAAATAAAATATATGTTGTAGTCATAAATCTAATGTTAGGGATAAGGTTACGTACTACTAGACCTCCTCAGACATCAGTGGGATTTATACTTGGTGTTATTGTTGTTGTTGTTGTTGTTTTTGTTATAGTCATAAATCTAATATGGTGCCAAATATGGTTCATATTGGGCCTAATATCATAGAACCTCTACAATTTGTAGCTATAACACCTTGTTATGACATAGATAAAGCTTTTTTAGTGGATGAGGTTTATTATCCTTAATGATCTATCAATGTTGAAGATTTTATGTTTGATTTCGACAATGTAAGACTTAATTTTTATGTTGAATAACAATGAAAAGTGGTTTATTAACACTAAGTGGAATATGACCCATCATACTTCAGAGCACTATATAGACTAAGTTTAGGAAGCACCTTAATGACACTTTATTCACTTTTTCTTCTTTAAATTCAAGTTTGATATTACTATTTGTAGGTAATAAGTTCTATAGTTATTTGCAATAAGCATATAGACATAAATTTTTCCTAAATTAATTTAAAAAGATGCCATGAAGAGAGCTATTGAAATCAAAATTGAATAGTTATATAGGAAGTGATGGATATAAAAAAGTCTCCAAGCTTGTGTAATGATGAAGACAACTGCTTATTTTTCTCTCATACCCATATATAATTGTACTTTTCATAGGGAGCCTTAACGAATGAAAAATCCTTTTATTTAGATTTAAAACCATTTGTATTTATAATATACCTTTAATTCCTATACCTATTATAAGATAATAATTGCATTAAATTTGGTGAATTTATTAGGTTAGCATAATTCAAAAGGCTAGTTGTTTTGAACTTTATTGGATTCCACAAAATCTCACAGCTTATATTAAAGCCAGGCTTTCCGCTTATGTATCTTTTGGTGCAGCTCATGTCTATTATTTTGGTTTGTAATTTTAGATAGATTTTAAGTCTCATACTTTGCTAGACTTCTAGGTATGTCATTTTGTGATGCATTCAGCATGTGGTTTTGAGTGGTTCTTATTATGATGTTTTTGTCATTTGTAAAGGTGTTTAGCCTAGGTATTTAGTATGTCATTTTATGAGGCATTTAACTTTTAAATTTGCAAGGCAATTAGATTGACATTTTGTAAGGGATTTAGTTTGAAAATTTGCGTGATATTTTGTCAATAAAAAGACCTAGAAGTTAAGAAGTTTGATGTGTAAATTTGTAAGTTAATACACTATTAAACATGAAAATGTTTAATAAAAATAAGGCTTAAGGAGTTGGCCATGAATGGATTTTGAGGCAACTACTCCCCAACAAACAAAAACCCATTCTTCACTGACACCAACTATTCAATTACTGTATAAGCATCCACCATAAAAACAATTTTCTACGTTAACCTCCTCATCTCCCCAATGCCACTCGATCTTGAAGACTTTAATGAAGTCATGGATAATAGCCATCCACTTAACGAAGACAAACGATTGCCCAATCGTAATCTGAATGTTAACTACTATTGAATTTCGTATCAACATTATTAATTGTATACTCTACCATACTATAAGTTGGGGGAAAGCTTAGTCAGAAGATTGGTTTTGCCAACTCTATAAAGAAATCAAAAAAGCATTTGTGGTTATAGGACATTACAAAATGAGAATGATAGTCGACTTTTGTGTAAGATTGAATACATATCATAGGTAGTACAAACCAAAGATTCATAAGGAAGAGCATAAAGATCTATAAATTGCATCAATGGCATACAATAATGCTTAATAGGATAATGAGGATAGATGGTAGGTGATATAAAGGTCAACTTAGGACTTAAACTTTCAACGAAATTGATCACTAACACCCTTTGCATGGTAGTCTTACTTAGGTCTGCTTACGCAAGACTTCAGCCTTCAATGACCCTCGAAGTGTTTACCTCACACACTCGAAGAAACAATGCCATGAAAGCGATAAGAAATAAAGGTAACAAAGAAACACAAGAGAGATACGGTTAACCCAACCTTTATATTACTGTCCCTCCAAAGAATATAAGGGTTGCTCTCTCTGAATGAGTTGAAAGAAAAGCTCGAATGAGCTATATATAGGCATTATAACTTGGATGCTAAGTTACATTCAGAATCTCACTCAAATCGAGCTGCCTATGATCATGCTAAGATCATGTCTATCTCTATAAAATTACGTCACATGGACTAATTAGATGACAGCCCCATCCAAACAGGACTCTAACTGATAAGATAAAATCTACAAGATAACGGAAAGATAGAGTTTACATTCAACTAGGAAACTAGCATCCTTTTCCTCGAAGATCTCCACTATCTTCAGATGTCAAATCTCATTGTAACTCTAACTCTTCGTCATCGCCACATTATCCAAGATCTTCCCCATGATCACTATCCGCTGATGATGTAGTGTGATCTCGTCGAATCCCACATAACATACTGGCCTGATCCAATGCTTCCCATAATAAGTCCGTTAATCATGGTCCATCCAACCAAGCATAGGCGATGTCCTTAGGCTGGGTCGAGTCAATCTCCACAAGGTCTGAGATTCTACCAAAATTCACACTAAGTACAATCCCACTTGCCCATGTTTGCCTTAGTGTTTTCACATGCCTCCCTCATGCGTGTAATCCAACTAACCTCCCTTCTAAGGCTCCTCATAAAGGTCACTGAGAAGTGCTCCGAACAAACCACCCCCACCAGATGGATTTGACGCCCTCATCGAATTAGTCTGAAGGTAGGCATTCAACTGATCTTAGAATTGCCAAGAATAAAAGCATATTTGACATGAACTTTCACTCGTCTCTATCAACAGATCCATCGGCATCATTATAACCAACCGATTTGAGGCTCCCACTTTGATAACACAAAACCATGTTAGTGGTTCCTCTTAGATATCTAAGTATCCTTTTGACCGATGCCCAATGTGCAGGTCCAAGATTACTTTGATATCTACTAGCCATCCCAACTGCAAAGCATATGATGAGTCGAGTATACAACATAGCATACATTAGACTACCAACAGCACTTGCATATGGCACCTTAGCCAATTGCTGTTTTTCTTCCTTTGTTTTAGGACATTGATCCATACTTAAGTATAGGCCCTTCTCCATCAGAGTGTCAACAAGTTTGCAGTTATGCATATGGAAACGTTCTAAGATCCTTTTAATATAGGTTTCTTAAGACAAACTCAAAGATCTCTTAGAACGATCCCTCAAGATCTTAACCCCAAGAACATAATCTGCTTCACTCATGTCCTTTATCTCAAAAGTAGAGGACAACCTCTTTTGAGTGGCAATGATCATCTCCATATCATTCCCAACTATCAAAATATCATCTACATATAAAAAGAGTATAAGAAACCCATTCTCTTATCTTTTTCATGTATACACAATGGTCCTCTTCAATCATCACAAAGCCTACCGTTGTAATGGCTTGATGAAATCTAAGATACCATTACCTAGATGATTGTTTTAGGCTATAAATGGAACATTTCAAGTGACACACTTTGTGCTCTTATCCCTTTGCCCGAAACCTACTGGGTTGATCCATATAGGTCTCTTCATTTATTTCTCCATTGAAAAATGCCATTTTAAAATTCATTTGGAACAAATCGAAATCTAAATGTCCAGTAATAGCTAGGATAAGGCGAATAGACACAAATCTCACCACAGGAAAAAATGTCTCATCATAGTCCATACCCTCCCTTTGGGTGTAACCTTTCGCCACTAATTGGGCCTTATACTTATCAATTGATTCTTCTGCCTTACGCTTAACCTTCAAAACCCACTTGTTTCCAATAGGTTTGCACCCAACAGATAGATCAACTAAGTCCCACACATGGTTCTTAACCGTGGATTCCATCTCGTCTTCCATTGCTGCAAGCAACTTACTCGAAATTCGTGAGTTCATTGCTTCTTCAAAAGAAGAAGGCTCATCAGCATCAACAGAAATGCTCAAGAAGGACCCACCTTCTATTTCAAAGTGTCTACATAAAACATTTCCACTTTGGCTCCTACGTAATTCTGGAGATTGAGTCTCAAGTTCTATGCTCCCACTGACCTCAATAGTCATTGGAATGGATTGTGAATCCAAATCAATTTGGGCCACTTCATCTTGATGTTCCTCTAACTCATAGAGCTCAAGATTTTGTTTAATCTCACCAATACTAGGGAAGTCATCTTCTAAAAAATCCACATATTGGGACTCAACCTTAGTGAGCCCTCTATGATGTTCACCATACATCACACAGCCCTTAGAATGCTCATAATATCTAATAAACACACATCTATTAGCTCTAGGGCCTAACTTCCCAAACTTATGAGAAGAATGGTGAACATAACTAGCTGATCCCTATGACCTTAGGCCATCTAAATTAGGCTTGTCTCCATTCCATAACTCATATGGAGTAGTCAAGATAGACTTAGTGGAAACTCAGTTAAGGACATATGCTGCAGTCATAAGGGCATCCCCCCCCCCAAAAAAAAAAACAATTAATTGGGAAGTTGGCTTGAGCCATCATCGACCTAACAATGTCTAACAGAGTTCGATTCCTTCTCTCTGCAACCCCATTTTGTTACGGAGTTCCAGGAATCATTAACTGTCGGCGTATTACTTTATTCTCACAAAATTCTCTAAACTAATCAAAGAGATACTCTCAGCCTCTATCTATACGCAGAGCCTTAATACTCCTCTCTTTTTGATTCTCAACCTCAGCTACAAAGCGTTTGAAACAATTCAAAGCTTCTGAGCGGTGAGACATCAGAAATAAAAAGCCATATCATGAGAAATCATCTATGAATGTGATAAAGTAAGTCGCGCCATTACACACTCTTACATTCATAGGCCCACAAATATCAGAGTGGATCAATTCTCGAGGATGTGAAGCCCTCTTAACCTTACCAAAATGCTTTCTACTAGCTTTCCTAGCGAGACAATGCTCACAAGTAGGAAGACTCACTTTGGAGAGAGAGCCCAATAGCCCTCCTCTTGCCAATCTGGACATTCTATCTTGTCTAATATGTCCTAATCGGGAATGTCATTTAACAAATTCAAATTCAATATCAACAGAAGAAGAAGAAGCAACATAGGCAAAATATTTATGAGATTCAGATACATCTTGTAAGTCCATCATAAATAAACCATTACACAAGTGCCCATGACTATAAAGGGTATCTTCAAGATAAATGGACACACCATTCTTACTAACAAGAAAACAAAAACCTAAGTCTACTAGTACCTATACTGAAAGTAGATTACATTGAATAATGGGTGCATGAAGCACATCAAATAAGAGCAGTTTGCGTCCATTACGCAAAGTAAGTTGGTAGGTTCTTACACCAAGGACCCTCTCCTCCCCTCTATTACCCATTGTTAAAAAATGTTTACATGTCGGGAATTAATGGTAATTTACAAATCCTGCACGGCTGCAAGTCATGTGTTTTGTCACTTTTGTATCTACAATCCAATCATGGAGAGAATGAGTAAAAAATGCATGTGTGCTGTAACATCCCGTTTCCATCTAACGGGTTGAACCATAGAAACAGGTACACGTAAGAGCAATAGGAAACCACATCTCATGCTCATGCATTTGTGAACAGTGACTTTTGCACATGAAAATATCTGCACATGCATTCATGACATTTTCCCGGTATAATTGAGAATAAAATGTGATTTTTGAAAAATAGGCTTTAAGTGTGTAAAAATTGAATTGGAGAGGATTATTAAGGTTTTCTGATTTTTAGAGAATGATAGAAATTTTCTGGGAATTTTTCGGGGTCAATTTCGGACCCGAATAACTGTCAAGAGACAGAATAGAGATTTACCAGTAGTGAAATTAACTGTCCAATGGCACTGAAAACCTAGACATATGGAATTAAGAATTTTTGAATTGAGCCATTGGACTTTTGGAGAGAAATTGGAAATTGAATTGGAAGAAAATTTAGCAAACCAATGAGAGTGTGACATGTGGCGAATGACACATGTCACTGTCCTACAT
>JANIIA010497894.1:0-14702 GCA_027478495.1 Erythroxylum alaternifolium | reverse complement strand
CAAGGTTATTAAAGTGTTTCCCCATGGAGCTTTGGAGTTGGAAAATGATAAGGGTGAAACTTTTAAGGTTAATGGGCATAGGTGCAAGCTATACTTTGGAAGGTCAAGAAAGGGAAGTACTTTCTTTCCTTTCACTCACTTTTTCATGATTGAATATGGAATGGTCAAGCTAATGAACTTAGCATGTTTGTCTTTCATTTGCTTGTCTTTGTGTTAATGTGGTTTTACTTTAATTTGATAGTGTTTAGTTTGGTTTTGATTAGGTTTTAACTTATTTCTCCCTTCGATCTCTTAGTTTTTAGGTGCTCAATGATGCATTTTGAATTACTTGAAGCTTTGTTGTGCATCATACCTTGTTAGAGGGCTAAAAGACAAGAGGAAAAATATGCCAGCTCCATCGCCCCCACCACCATAAGCCCATCTTCCCTTTAATCTCTTTTTTTATTCTTCTTATGTTTTGTGTTTCATTTTTCATTGTCTTGTTTGTTAGTTTAGGGTCTTTTGCTTTTCACATTATGCATAATGTGTTGCTCAAGGTAGGGAGGTAGTCTTTGGTTTTATGTTTGCATTTTTGTATGTCATTTAAGATGTATTTCCCTTACATTTGAATATTTTTAATGAATGAATTTCTATGAGATTCTATCATGCTAGTTGGAATAAGATTAAATGCATTCATGAACTCAAATTAGGTTATTTCAATGGAGAGTGAACCATGTGGAGTGATGAAAGTAGTTAGCTGTATGAGCTTACCTAAAGCTTGACACTTGAGCAATGAGGTAGTGCATAGAAGCATAATGGATTTTCATTTGAGCCTATATGAGGAATTGAGCCTTTATGACTCCATTCTGTAGTCATTTCATTTCCTTTTTTATCCGATGCTTCCTTAGATAATGACCTTCAAAACTTGCTTTAAATTACTTTAAATCTACTATATGCATGCTAGATAGAAATGATTAAGGCCCTTTTTGTTTTAACCATTGCCTTAAATGACCTACCCTTTTATTATCCTTTGCTAGCCCCGTTGAGCCTTTAACCTTTTGTTTATTGAAATGACCCCATTTAAAACCCACAAACTCCATTAGCTTTCCCAATCATAAGTTAATAGAGTATTAAGTGATACTTTAGTTTGGAATTTTTTTAACTATAATTTTTTCCTTTCTGAGATGCTTTAAGCAGATTTTAGTACTTCTACTCTTAGAGCACATAGAATATAGTTTCTATTTTCTGTTCATTGTTTCTTTATTATGATAAAAAAGAGAAAATAATAAAATCAAATGATAAAAAAAGAGAAAAGAAAGAAAATAAAAAGTAATAACATATAATAGCATCAATAAGTGCAGAGTAGTAGTCATATCCATTTGCATATCTCAAAAGCTTATCTTTGTCATCCCTTTGTACACTTAATACTTTATAAATGCTTGTGATAATCTCATAAAACCTTTTTGACCCACCTTAACCGTAGCCACATTACAACCTAAAACAAGTCCTTTTGATCTATTTTAGCATGTAATCATTGTGGAGGAGAATTAGTGTATCAGCAAGCCTATGACAATGCGGTTTCCTATAGGAAGTTTGAGAAAAACATTAACCATCAAACACTTAAGAGAAATGAGTGAAATCCATAAGGAACGTTCATTTTGAGTTTATACTTATCTTTGAGTGATGGTTTCATAAGTTGAGTTTGCTTATCTACGCCAATGAAAATTAGTCATGATGTGTGTAGTAGCTTGACACTTGAGTTGGCTAAAGTTTCAGGATTGCATGCTTTGATCTTTGTGAAAATGAAGTGATATAATTTTATTAGTTGTATTTGATTTATTTTACGACAAGCAAAGTTTAAGCATTGTATTTTAGTAGGTAGTTTAGCGTTTGTTTAGTGGTTAATTTGATTGTTTAGTGTGTATTTAGGTTAAGAATTGTGTTAGTTCATAAATATTTATATTTTAAGTGTTTTTTTGGGCGAGAACATATTTTTGAGCTTCAATTTTATATATATTAGGTGTTGGGAATATGCCACGATCATGACAGAGATCCAAACAAGCTATCCATGATCATACCACTAGGACCCATGATCGTGGCCTGTGTGCAGAAAGACGCATAGTTGCTTTTAGATTCAAGTTTTCAAGGAACATTTTGGACATTTCAGAACTCAGAAAGACACTAGGGTTGTCTTAATTGGAAAAGACTATAAAAGCATTACGATGTAACCCTAGAAAGGAGCTTTACAATCAGCCTCCATTTGGAAACCCTTAAAAGAGAGAGAAAGAAGAGAGAGAGAAGAGAAGCAAGAAGGAAGAAGAAAAAGTGGATCCCGATAATGCTGCTTCCTGGATCAGGTGGTATCTCGACATCGTTGCATTCCTGATTTTTCTAACCTAAGTTTCATTTTCTCTTTATTTCCTTTTTCATTTAAATTTATAAAGTTGAGATGGATTGTATGGAAATGGATTTTGAGTTATTGATAATATTCTAAACTCTCATTCGGGATTTTACTTTGAGTTAATGTTGATTTAGTGCTTTTGTATTTATTGGTTTGGGTGTTGTGATTAATTAATGTATTTGCATGTTTCGGTAACAAACTGAGAGGGTGAGCTGGATAAAAATGATTAGATCAGATTAATGAGTGTTAGGTGATCTAATTGACCATTTAATCAATCTAGTCAGTAATTTCATAGAGACAGATCCCGTGCAAGACTCGATTGTTTATTAGAGAGATTTATAAATAATTAGAATTGTGGGTAATTTGTGAATTGAGAGATTGCAAGTTCCATAATTCGATTAGGATTTATAATTTAGGTTTCAATGGTTATAACTCGAGAGAGTAATCAACCTTACGACGGTCGAGAACTGACATCCTATAAACACAGAAATGGCTAGATTAGCATTAATGATAAGTAAAATCCCTTCTCTCATAACTTCATTAACTCTCTTGATAGATTTCCATTATAACTTCATTGCTCAGTTCAATTATGTTTTGCTGAAATTTTCGCTTTATAATTCTTGAACTAATTTCTTGTATTTACTTTTTGTGTTCACTTATGGAGTTTTTACTTCGTTTTATTCTTTTCTTTGAGCCTTAGATGACCTAGGATTAGGCTAGTACCCTCCTCGTGGGATCGACCCTTCAATACTACAAAGCACAACCTAAATTAAGTGGTGCCTAAGCACAATCTCTGTGGGACGATATCCACTTTTTACTACAATTAACGACCCATATACTTGCATTTTTTAGCACAAAATAAGTAGTTTGTTTTTTCAATCAACATGCCGGCCACGATCGTGACCCAACATTTTGGCTCCGTGTCATGATTATGCCAAAAAGAGCCACGATCATGCAAAGCCCCCTTGTTTCTTTCACGATCGACCTTGCTCCGAATTTCATTCAAATCGTCTCCGTACTTCGATATTTGATCTGAAACACTATCAAATGCATCAAGGCACCTCAAGTACATAAAATTTAAGCTCAATGGCATGATCTAACCCATAAAACACTTAAAACATAATTTTCTGACCAAATAGCACAGTCATAATCTAAACATGCACTAATCATTCAATTTAACAACTAAACGCATACTAAACTACCCACTAAAACATTATGCAACCTACCACTATCAAGAGATTCTCAGACTTCTCTCTTGAGCATACTTGACTCATCTTGCTTACATGTTTGATCCCAACTTCCTTTTTTGCTCTGATCTTTGTTACTTATTCCATTCCTTCTATTTAACGTCTCTTTATTTCTGATCACTATTACTCATCCCCTTCCTTTTATTTTCCATCCTCTCAAACTTTCTCATGAACTATCTTTGATTGCCCAAAGGCATTCTTATATTTCCTCTTTGAAATTTCTTTGTCGCCAACTTCTTTTTACCGTTTTCTTCCAACTATTTTAGTTAACCTTTCTTCTACACAATGCATGCTTCCTATTTTAGCAAAATGTTTACCAATCTTGTCCTACAGCCTTATGATTTTCCACCATTGCCCCTTCCCACCAAACCATCCTCGTCCCATCAAACACCCCCTTTTTCACTTCCCAAAAAGTTTTCCCAGCAACCACCCAAACCCTCCCCTTCTATACTATCTTCCTAGAAAACATCACCTTCTTAGCAACCTCCCCTGAAAACATGGAAGCAAGTCATTGGTGAAAAACCATCTTGACCCTCACCTTCACTCCATCACAAGAGCTAGATGTAAGTTTGTGGTGTGCCCTGATATTGCCACTCGTTAAGAGGGAGTTAAAAGTTGGGAATCAACACTCGTTGGGTTTTTCTTTGATCATAGGCCAACCTTTCCCTTTATATAACAATGGGCCAATAAAACATAGAAAGTTAGAGGTTTATCTGATTTCTTACTCACTAAGACAACCTTGTAATTTTTTTTTCATCTGTCTCGGATGCTAAAAAATCTTTAAAGATGGCCCATGACATCTTGCAAACTAACTTATCTTTTTACAAGGTTGGCAACCTAACTTAAGATTTGAACTATCAGGACTCAAAATGTCCCTCTCTTGATTAATTTTCATAATGTAACCCTAGAATATTGGACTACCCAGGGGCTGAGCTCATTAGCTACCTATGTTGGAAAACAGTTATGCATGGATGAACACATGACTCTAAAAAGAAGAATCGGTTATGCTCATATTTGTGTAAGCATCAAACTCTCGAACGAGCTTCTTAATGACATTCCTATAATGAGGTTGGTAGATGATAATAATCTAGGGGAGGACACCATTGTCGTTTCCTATCAATCGAGACCATCTTTGAAGAAACATGGGAAAGAATGGAAAGCTACAAGGAGGAAATTCCAGATTGGTAGTTATCACGAGCTGATGGGCCTGGAGGAACTTGTAATGCAGCTAGATGCTACTCCCACAGTCCCCACATGAACTACATCTCCAATGGAGTAGGTGAGCCTTGACCTGATGCAAAATCCCAAGGAGGACTTGCACCTTCAATTGATAACAGATCAAGGTATGATACACCTAACAGCAAGTTAACATATATCTTCTGAAGCTAGAGACCAACACATAAAAAATTACAACACAGACAATTTTCCTAGTAATTGCGATACTAAAGAGCATAATATCAGTAATGCCCCAATAGATTCGAATAGAACACCTGATGGCTCATCTCCTTCCATTGATGCCATGATATCTCCCTACAATGTAACTCCTAATTCTACTACTATTGTCAACCATTTTGTTGAGGATCTTTACACTAAAGAAGTTGAAAATGGACAGACCTTCCAAGCTATGGAGAGGAGACGTTCCAAAAGGGTAAAAGCAAAAGCTCCACAGGTTCAACATCTTAACGTCAATTATCATATGGAATGTGCATGGAATAAATAACCTCTATAAGATTTTAGCTTTAAGGGACTTTGCTTTTTAAGAAAAATCATTAATAGTTGCTCTTCCTGAAACCAAAATAAAACTATAAAACCTATGCAAGTTAGATATTCTTGGTCCCCAATGGAGTTTTCGTTCTAATCACCATCATCATGCTTTTGGCAGAGTCATTCTTTAATATAAAAAGGATGAACTCAAGGTAGATTTGTTGGACCTAACTGAATAATTCATATATATCCTTCTGACTTTTTAGTAGGAAAATGTTAATATAAACATCTTTTTTATTTATATAAATAACTATTCTTTTCAAAGAAGAAGCCTTTGGAAAAACCTTAGAACCTTCAATAGTAGCATCACTAAACCATGGATAATTACTAATGATTTTAACTCCAACCTCCCTTTAGAAACTCAAGGCCATTGTAACCTCAAGAACCATTCAGACAACTTCAATGATTGTGTCCAAGATATCAGTGTGACTGATCTGAAATTCATTGGACATACCTATGTTTGGTCAAACAAGCAAGTTTCTTCTTGATATATATGGAAAAAAACTCGATCATACACTAGTTAATGACACTTAGTTGAATGCATTTCCAAGTAGTTTTGCTTACTTTAAGGATTTATTATTTTTGAATCACTCCTTTATTATTATTGATAGTTTGTTTTATAAAATCATTCCTCTTGATCCGTTTTAACAATTATCTTATTCATGATATTGGTTTCCTCAACGTTTGTAGGAAGGGTGCTGGTCTTAATTGTACAGGTACCAAACAGTTTTGTATCCAGAAGTTGAAATACATCAAGTATGAGCTCAATCTCTTGAAATCTATCCAAGGATCCACCACATTTTCTATTCACTCAATTAAATTAGAACTAGAAGCCACCTAATCTATGCTCGCTTTGAACCCTACTAATCAACAGCCACTGGATAAGGAAAAGCTTGCAATCACTAACTATTTGTCCGCCATGAGCCACGATTCTTTGATTCAACAAAAAGAAAAAGTTAGCTAGCTTAAAGATGGTGACCATTTTACCAGTTTCTTCTTCAAATCCATCCTAGCAAAGACAAACTTCAACAAAATCCACTACATCAAATCTACAATAGAATCACTACTTTTAAATTCTCATAACATACAGGAAGAAGTTATAAGATATTTTATTTCTCTTCTTAGTTTATTTAGCTATGCAGCTGTCTCCCTTTCTGATCTTAGCTCACTACATCTGAAGTAAATTTCTCCTCTTGATTTATAAATTCCTATTCCACCCATGGAAGATAGTGAAATTAAAAAAGTAGTTTTTACTATAGATTTAATGGCCACTTCTTCCAAATATCATGGCATGTCATTAACAACTTTGTGAAACACGAAGTCAAGGAATTCTTCACCAATGGGATACTCCTTAAAGAAATCAATAGAACCTGTGTATGTTTTAATCCCTAAAGGTCTCAACCCTTTTACATTTGGAGACTTTTGACCCATAAAATGCACCAACTTTCTCTATAAAATCATTTCTAAGATACTAGCTACAAAATTGAAAAGGCTATTATCACCTTTGATCAGTGAGAACCAAAAAGCTTCTATGTAGGATCTCTATATTGGCAACAATATTCTAATTTTCCAAGAACTTTTAAAGGCTACTATCGATCTAATTATGCTCCCAATTGTACGTTGAAAATTGAATTTGACAAAACCTTTGATAGCATCAACTGGGACTTCATATGGATCATGTTTTAATCCTTCAGATTTCTAAACATCTTCATAAATTGGTTAAAGTAATGTATCACCATTGCTTCCTTAGCTGTGCTTATCAATGATAGTCCAACTAAATTTTTTAAGATAGTTAGGGGTCTACAATAGGGGGATCGTCTATCCCCCTATATCTTCATTCTATGGATGAAAATCCTAAGGTCCATCATAAAACATGAAGTGCAACTTAATTTGAATTTTAGATATTACTCCAAATGTAAGAAAATTGCTTTACTCAATCTTGCATTTATTGATGACCTCTTTCTTTTTTGTAGAGCTTGGATGAGTTCTATCAACACCTTTATAAAGGAACTTGATATCTTTAAAGGATCCTCTAGGTTGCATATCAATCTTGGTAAGAGCCTCTTTATTCTTTCCAAATATGCATCTAATATACAACCAGTTGTTGCACGTGCTATTGGCATGTCCTCCACCAACCCCCCCAATCATATATCTGGGACTTCCATTGACTAATAAGTGACTTAATTACTAGGAATGCTTACCCATTATTAAACATATTCAGAAAAGAACCAATTCATGGGTAAATAAAAATCTTTTTTATGTAGGTAAACTCTAACTTATATAATCAGTGCTTAATTCATTGCATATATATTGGAGTTCCCATGTATTTCTCTCCCACAACATTATTAAGAAAATTGAAAGACTACTCAGAAACTTCTTGTGGAGACATATGGATGACTACAAAGGTACAGTAAACGTTAGGTGGACTAATGTTTTCCTCCTTAAAAAAGAAGGTAGCCTGAATATCTCATCCATAAAAGTTACTAACTAGGTTTTGATTCTCAAATGACTATAATGGATTATGTTAGATAAAAACATATTGTGGATAAGGTGACTACATTCTTATTTTCTTTAAGGTAGAAGCATCTGGTAACTGAGCAAAAGTTCCTCCCACTCTCACTTCCTTATTCGATTACTCACTTTGAGAGATATGGTCCAAGATGATATCACAAGTAACCCGGGTAATAATCCAAATTTTGCTTTCATGATCCATTGGAAGGGCTACTTGATCCACTCTCTTAGCAATATAATACCAAAGATATCATACAAAATAGAAAACCTGAGGTGGACTGGCACTATATTTTATGGAACAATGTACTCATTCCTTAACCATCCTTCATACTTTGGCTTACTATCTAAAACAAGATGAATACTTTAGACAGATTGCCTTACTTGTAAATAAATTGAAATTGTCCTATGTGTTAACTCCATAAAGAAACTCTTGATCACCTCTTCTTCACTTGCCTCTTCAACCTCCACATATGGCAGAGGATTATGAGACAATGCCGATGAACTGATCCAGGTTGCACTAACTGGACATCATGCATAGTTTGCTAGTTGGGGTAGTTCGTTCCAAACATACTCTTCATATCTTCATCCTTATTTTAGGGACTTATGTGTATATATTATATTGGGAAAGTAAAAACAGGAGGTTTGCCAACCAAGACCTGACAAAAGAATCCATTTAGTTAGTTATAATCTGGCACATCCGTGAGCTACTGATTATTAATAATCTCCACCAATAATGCATAACTGATATATTATCATCTTTTAACATCTGAACACATATGTGCTTGATTTCTCTTTTTAATTCCTATGTTGTCTTTTTTCCTTACTTCTCTGTGTAAGGAGAGTAAAGGGTTTATCCCTTAACATTTTGCCTATCTTATATACTTTTATATTATTTATCTATTAATTTCATTTTCCTTTTCAAAAAAAAAAGTAAGAAGTTGAATATTCTTGACACTATAATTCCACCAGAGCTCAAAATGAATGTAAATGATGAAGTTTGTGAGAGATATCAATATCATATTAATAATGTTAAATTAGCCATATGTGTGATGTTAGCTAGTATATATCCTTAGCTTCATAGGCAACATAAGAATGTGGATGCTCCTATAATTTTGAACCTTAAAGAGATGTTTAATGCAAAGAATAAGCTAAAAAGTTGGAAAAAGACAACATAGGAATTAAATGACCGGTCATTACTCTGAAAAATTTCAACTTTAATAATTAATTTTAAAATTGAATCAATAATACATAATAAAGATAGGGAAAACTCTAATATGAATATTTATTTATATTGAGTATCTTTTATGATTATTGGTTTATTGTTCTAAAGATGATCCAAATTAGTTGGCAATTTAGTTCACTTTTAATTGAATTAATCAATAATTGTATTAAGGATAGACTCAGTAATTGTATTCATTACTTATGGGATTGACCTCTATAACCACTAAACTATTACAGAACAATAGGTTCACTTACTTTAGTCTTATATTAGAATAGTAGATTTATAAAAATTAAACCATTAATTTTTTTATGTTATTTCTAAGGAATAGGTGTAATATTAAAGAGATTTAAGTACTATAGATTTATTCTTTTTCTTTCTGTGTATATTATTGATAGTGATAGATTGCATAATGTTTAGTAGGTAGTTTAGGATGTGTTTAGTGGTTAAATTTAATGTTTAGTGCAAGTTTAGGCTAGGATTTTGTTATTTAGTTAAATATTTGTGTTTTAAGTGTTTTGATGGTTAGAGCACCCTATTAAGCTTTAATTTTATATGTTTGAGGTGCCTTGATGTGTTTGCTAGTATTTCGAGGAAAATATTGAAGAACAGAAACGATTTAGAGAAAGCCCAAAGTCGAACTCAGGGAACTAGGAGAGATCAACATTATGCCATGATCATGACAAAAGGTGAAATAATGTGCCACGATTGTGGCCTCTACGACAGATAGCATGGACAACCTTTCATTTTTAAGTTTTTGAGGTACTTTTTAGGCCCCGAAAAACCCTAGGTTACCCTAAATGGAAAAGACTATATAAGGCATAATGATGTAACCCTAAAGTAGCTCTACATTCTGCCACATTTGAAAGACTCCAAGGGAGAGGAGGAAGAAGAGAGAAGACGAAGAGAAAGAGAGAGGAATTAGGTCTTTGCAGCTACTGCCTTTTTAGAGTCGTCCAATCCCTTCTAAGTGATAATTTTTTCATCTTTGTATTCTTTTACTTTGAATGTTAAGATGAATATGAGAATTATGATTATAGGTTTTGGATTGTTGATGATGTTCTAACTTTTCTTTAGAGATTTTAAATTTATTCAATATTAATCTATTTATCTCTTTTTGTTGATTTGTTGGGTGTTGTGATTAATCGCAGTGCTTGCATGTTTCGGTAATAAATTGAGAGGGTGAACTGAATAAAAATGATTAGGTTGGATTAATGAGAGTTAAGCGACTCAATAGACCATGAGATTAATCAAATCGATAATTTGTATAAAAAGAGATCTCATGTGAGGACTTGATTGTTTATTAAAACACTTAAGAACTAATTAGGTTATGGGCATTTTTAGTTACTCAACTTAATTAGGGATTATCAATTAGGGCTTAGCGATTATGGCTCGAGAGAAAGTAATCCACCGATCGATAGTCTAAAATCGAAACCATATTAACGCATAAGTGACTAGATTAGCATTGATGATAGGATAAATATCTTCCTTTATAACTGGTTAATTCTTTTGGCTGATTTTCAACTGTAACTTCTATGTTGCTCAACTTCAATTTTGTTTTGCATTATTTTTACAAGTTAATATTTTGACAATAATACTCTCGTGTTTACTTTTCTGTTTACTTTTTATTTTCATTTTATTAATTTTTAAGCCTTTGATAACCTAGTAATTAGATTAGTTCACCCTCCTAGTGGGATCAACAACTCTTACACTACACCCACGACCTGTGTGCTTGTAGTATTTGATGGTTTTAATTAGATTAAAATTTAGCACTCAATAATTATTATATTTTTCTATATTCTTTTCTTAAAGTTTTTGGAGTTATCCACCCTACTGACATATTAATATTAAAATTAAAAGCCATAATCATCTTACCATTGTAGTAAAAATTATGATTAGAAAGTATTTTCCAACTACTACTAATAAACTATAATTCTTTATGAAAGGAGATAACTTTTATTTTTGTCCTCAAAAGACCAATCAAAAAAGTTTTTTTAATAATAAAGGAATATATTCTTCAAATTTTGACATTTTTTAGGATTATTTGTTCCCCTTACATTCCATATAAATATAGACATTGACTTGGTGTTCTACAGGAGCTAGATTTTTTTTATTAGAGGATCTCCTCACTATTATAAATGGGACTTCATCATATTTTGGGCTAGTGTTATAAAGACTAGGTTGAGCTAGGTCTTAAAAGTGCTAAAGGTAGAGGAATTATTGGGTTGCAATCAACTCCTTCTAATTATGGTAAATCTATTCATACTAGGATTTCTCAATCTCTACGTATGAAATCAGATTATAGATAAAACATGTAATCAGATTAGAATAATCAATTGAACCAATTGCATTAATAAAGGAATCAAATCATGTTAAAGTATTAACAAAAGGTTCCTTTATACTACCTGGAAGTTTAATTACACATGATCAAACACGAAATCAAACATAAACCAAAAGAAAAATGAGTTGAAAATAATGGGTTCACAATTCTAAATCTCCCTGGTTGTTTTCAATCAAATTTTCTTGTGATGTAGAGGCTAGATCTTGTATCTCGATGGATCTTTCGATGATTTCTTCATGTTTCCCATTTCTTTGGATCAAAATTGTCCCTTCTGGATGTTCTCCATGTTTGGAAATCTCCTCTCAAAGTCTCCCCTCATCTTTAACTGCTAAATATAACGTTTATATGAAAATTTAGGTTTTTAGGATGTGCACATTCGTGTGCATAGTTGCGCATTTCTTCTAAATTACTGTTTTCCTATTTTAGTTGTGCTTTCACCTAAATTCTTCTCCTTTAAGTCCATAAAGGCAATTATCACCTGTAAACACACTTGAAGTGAATTAAGTACCAAATATATAACAAAAGTATCAAATATCAGGCGAAATACATTAAACATAGGTGTAAGAATATACTCAAATATCTATCTATTAAACATCCCTATAGTTAATTTTTTACTTGTCCTTAAGGAAACCATAATCAAAATTATAAATTTTTCAACATCAATCCATCACCAATCTCAATCTGTCTATTTATACTATACATCATTTTATCCTATTGAATCAAATTAATATACAATCAAAGTCAAGATATCGTAGATTAATTCCTAAGTAATATTAGTAGTAATCATATCAACAATCACATTGAAATCAAAAACATAACTCTTTACACCCTTACTAAGATTTCACTCAATGTGCTCAAGTGTTTAGGGTGAAAAGGATCAAACTCTCAATCAATGCATAGCAAAATTCTTACTATAAGCTTGTAGTAAAATCACATCTCCACCACTCATTTACAAACGAGAAACAAAAATCCAAAGGTCTTTATAAAGGTTGTAATGGGGTTGAGGTACGATATGAATGGGTTAATAAAAAGAATTAAAAGTGAAGGAAATTTACTCAAAGAACATTACAAAACTTGGTAACAAAACATATAGGTCCTTTCAACACAACTCTATTGGTACCATAAATCTATTCTTTTTTTTCTTTTTTTCTCTTTTGTTCTTCTGTTTTATTTTTTTAAAATAAACATCCAGTACCACAATTCAAGATATATTAGAACTTTCACAAATGTTAAGTCTTTTTAGAGTTAAGTTTTAATCTAATTTAAAACCTTAACTATCGCAAGTGCATGGAGTCATGAATTGTAGTAAAAGAGGGGTCGATGCCATGAGAAGATGTGAACTAATCTAATCCTAAGTTCTCTAAGGCTTAGAAAAATTAATAAAATGAAAATAAAAATAAAACAAAAAAGTAAACAACAAAAATTGATTGTTGAAAATTTAATTTGTAAAAATAACATAAAGAAATCAATTTGAGCAATACTTAAAATCATAATGGAAGGAATCACACAAGAAAAATTAACCAATTATGAGAGAGATTTTTTCTATCATCAATGCTAATCTAATCATTTATTTGTTATTATGGTATCAGTTTTAGACTATCGAAGGAGGTATTACTCTCTTTCGAGTTATAATCACAAATCCTAATTTAGGTTGAGTACCAAACAAGTAATCTCTCAATTACAATGGCACTAACTCTAATCAGTTCTTAAACTCTTTAATAAACAATCAAGTCCTCAAACGAGATCTCTCTCCATATAACTATCGATTTCATTAATCGCATGGTCTGTTGAATAGCCTAACTCTCATTAATCTGACCCAATCATTTTTATTCAATTTACCCTTTTGGTTTATTACCAAAATATTCAAAATCTGCAACCAATCACAAAACCTAAATGCAATAACATAAAAACGACTATATCAACATTCAATCAAGTTCAAATCCATAAAGAAAATTAAAACATCATGATTAAATCCAAATCCATCATCATATCAATATCCATCTCAGATATTCCAAGAAAAAGAACACAAAATGAATGAAATACACTATTAGAAGGGATCGAGATGCATCAGGAAAAGCAACAATAGTTAAGCCAACTCCTCTTTCCTCTTTTTCTTATCTTCTCTCTCTTCTTCTTCTCTTCTCTATCTTATTCTTCTCTCTTCTTGGACTTTTCCAAATGTGGTAAAATGTGAAGCTCCTTTAGGGTTCCATCTCTTTCCTATTTATAGTATTTATGTTTTAAGCAACCTTGGGGCTTTTTCTAAGTCCAAAAGGTTCAAAAACCCCTCGAAAACTTAAGTTCGAAAGGTCCTCTATGTTTGTCTGTGCATAGGCCATGATCGTGGCCTATAGTGCCACCATCATGACACTCCTTCCTCCATGCTTCTGTCACGATCTTGGCATATTGGCCATGATTGTGGTCAGGGGTTTTATCTTGGGCTTCCTCCAATTCTCCTTCGTCCTTCGATATTTGCCCTAAAATACTAGCAAACACATCAAGGTACCTCAAACATATAAAATTGAAGCCCAATCACATGCTTTAACCCAAAAAACACAAAAAACATAAATATTTAACTAAATAAGAAAATCCTAACCTAAACATGCACTAAACATTCAATTTAATAACTAAACACATATTAAACTACCTACTAAAACATTATGCAATCTACCAATATCAAGTCTCAATAAGTAAATAATGTAAATAACCTTTAAGGTTCAAAACAATAAAAAGGTCTTCAAAGAAAAAGGTTAATATGTGGGTTAAAGCAATGAAAAAGGCTAAAGTTCAACTTAGTTATTCCTAAAGATAAATTTTTGGGTATAGTAATTTTAAAAGAAACAGGCTAAAGCAAATTCATAAATCTAACTGCCTTCATTATATTAATGCTTCTAATTTAAAAAATATGGTCTTAACATGCATAATAAAAGCAAGTTCTAGAATTATCCTACCATGTAATTATAACACACACATGAAAGAATAACAAAAACTTTAAAAAGTTTGAAAAATTGCTCTTAGGCTTAAAAGTTCATAAAAAAGATGGGTATATGTGTGTAAATAATATGCAATATCATTCGACATGAAAATTTCAATTATTACAAAAAATAAATATGATTGGATTATTTAGAGTAGACAACGAATTTCATCATACTATAATTCTAATTGGAACATTAAATGACGAAAGGATTAATTTATACAAGATAACCATGCACAGACAGATTAAGTCAAATCACTTGACAT
>JANIIA010497865.1:3547-14704 GCA_027478495.1 Erythroxylum alaternifolium | reverse complement strand
CATGATGTGGCATACACATACATGAGAATATTGATTTTGCACATTAAAATGATTATACATGCATTCATTGACATTTTCAGGATATAAGTGATTTTTAATGTGATTAAAAATGTGAATTGTGGATTATTTGTCTTGAAAATTGAATTAGTGTATATTAGAATTAATTTCGCAATTTTGGTGACATTTCGAATATTTCAAAATTTTCTAAAAATTTGGGGTATTTTTGGACTAAGAAAAATGCCTAGTGGCAAGAATAATTGAGACATGAAAAATTAGGATGACTAAGCTCAAAATTGAGTGACATTTAGCCTAGTTAAATGAGTGACAATTAGATTAGGAATTAATTGACAAATGGACTAATTATGGAGTGACAAATGGACCGATTATTATGTGACATGTGGACCAATCTTGGAGTGACTTGTGGACTGATTAAAGGGAAACAAATGGCAGCATAATGAATGGAGTAGTGGTAGCATAATTGTTGAACAAATGGCTAGCATGCCTTAAGACATATGGTGAGTTTACAAGTTGACACCTAGTATGATGATGGAGCAAATTCCAGCAGCAAAGTCTCTGTTGTTTCCCTCACTTTTCTCAACCAAAATTGCTCCAACTCTTCTCTGCATTTTGTTCTTAACCATAGATAAAGTTGTGCATGAAAATCACACTTAAATTCTTCACCAAATTGTCAAGAAAACTAGCTAATTAAGATCTTCATATTACTGCCCGAAAATCACCTTGCTTTTACCATAAGTTTGTGTTGATTTTTCTTGCATGGAGATTTGGTTTAATCTGAAGTTTTGTGTTGGATTGGAAGCTTAATAGGTAAGTAACAATATGAGTTTTATGGCATGTCAAATGATATAAGAATGATGCTTGAATTGGAATGAAATGCATATGATATTGGTGAAGAAGAATTGTTGGAATATCTTAGCTGTAGTGTTTTCTTTGAACATCCTTTGTTCTTTTTATTATAACTTTTTTCTCCTAACATCCAAATGACATGAGACTTGAACCAATAGACTCATAACACATTTTCCTTCATCTCCACAAAAATTTATGAACATATGAATCCATTCGGAAAAGATTGAGTGATAAATTTAGGATGAAAATATGAGTGTGCTGGAATATTGTTAACTGGAATGATTTCGCTGATCATGCTTCAGTATTTTGGCTATATTTTGATATGTAGATTTATAAATGAGTTGAATCTTGATTCAAATTAAATTAGAGACAATTGGTTACAACTTTCTTGAAGAAGTCTACTTTTAATTACGTCTCTAAGTTTTTCAAAATCTGGCTTGAAATTGAGTCTTGACTGAGGCTGTAGAACTACCCGAGACAGAAATCATGCCCTGTAGTTATTGAATAAACTGTATTGATAGAGGCCAAATTAGACAAAGATGTCTTAATAAAAGTTTTAAATTATTCTCTTAGTTTTCAATTGGTATAAATTTTCTAATTTTTGGATATCTGAGTTGAGAGATATGAGTTGTACAATTTGACAGTATGATCATGTACAAGCTAAAGTTTCATATGTACTTAATCTGTAGTATTGTGAGCATAACTCATAGAATACTTAATCAAATTGGATGATCTTGGTGTCATTAGAAACTTAAGACATGGTAGAACAATTTTATAGAAGAAAGTGTTATCAATTTACTTAAATTTCCTTATGATAATAATCATGCAAAGTGGACCCGAAAGTATGTTTTTAGACAAATCTGAATTGATTAATTGTGTATTGATATATGAATGAGTTTTGTGACAAGAATAATGTTAAGGAAATGAGAATTGTCACGAATATGCATTGAACATATCCAGTATACACGAATGTGCATAAATGAATTCATAATTGTGAAAAATTTGATATGTGTATGTATTATATATTATAGAGGAGCCATTGAGCGCCATCACCCATACATTACCGGAACTTCAAGGCAATGGCTTTCTAGAGCGATTTTTGAGTAACCTAGATGTGTGACCTCGATTTAGAAACGTGTTCTGTTCATAATATTTTGATTAAACTTGATTTTTCTATAAAGATTAGATATTGATATAATTGTGACATTGATGATTCCGAACAATAGATTGTTCAAGGAGTTTGATATTCGGGACTGTATTGAGAGTGTTTGTGATTTGAATGTGAATTTGATTGTACTGATTCCGGACATGAAGGTCCGAGGTATTGATTGATAAATGTGATATTAAAGTGTTTCTTGAATGTGAATTTAGACAAACTATGTGTTTACTCAACATATTTGTTAAAAGCTGGACTAAGGTCCAATGATAATTGTGATTTAAATTGTGAATGATTAATTGAATAGGATAAATGGGAGTGGGACTGTAAATGTGTTTGAAATGGGAATGATTAAAATAATGAATGATTGAATATTATTGTGATGCATTTCATACACAAATGCATGATCAGATAAAGATAGTTGTGACATAAGTAACCACCAAATATAAGCTTAAAGCTCCGGAATGTGATATAAAGCTAAAGGCTCAATATGTACAATGAGCCCTGTATCCGCAACAGGTAAGGGACAGTATTAATGAACCCAGTATCCACATTAGATATGAGATAGTTTAGGCACTCAATCACAATAACGTAATAATGAAAAGTGGGTCATATGAACATTGCTTATAAACTTATTAAGTGTGATTGACTGATTGAATTGGAATGTGGTTATGTTATTAAATGAGATTGGGGTATGTGAAATATATAATATGTGATGTCAATTGTTAAATGGAAAGTTGTGAATTATGTGCTTATATGATTTGATATATGGCATGAATTAGGTGAACCATTGAGGATGGTTACATCATTGAGTTCGCAAAACTCACCAAAATTGCAACTGTTGATATTTCAGGTCCGAGAGAGAACATTAGAGACATACAGACTCTACAAGAAGACTAATTCTTGTACTTTTGTCAAGAAATGGCTCAAAGGTCGATCAGCTGAAATTGAAGGAGTAGTTAGTAGTTTTTGTACAAATTCTCTTTCAAGCAGTGTGTTATATATAGGGCTTGATATTGTATATATTCGGATAGTTTAGTAAAGCTACAATGTCAATTTGGTTTTTATGAAATGAAATGAAGAATGCAGTTTGATTTTAAAATTTGGTGACTTTTATGTATAATAGTTGATGCCATGATTAAGTTGGATATGTTTTTGCTCTAACATGCCATTATTATAGATTATATACTGGAATGTCCATTGGGTGTTCTGGTATGTAATTTATGTTAGTGGGGTGTTACAGTGTATGGTTGAAGAGTTACATATCTGGGCTTAGAATTGTGGATTCTATTTCTAAGCCATCAAGAATGTACTGTGACAATTCAGCTTCAATTTTCTTGGCCAAAAACAACAAGAGTGGTAATCGAAGTAAGTATATCGACAATAAGTATTTTTCCATTAAGGAACATGTCAAAGAGAGCAAAATGGTCCTATCAGTGTCCTCTCTACTCCTCCTTGCTCTCCTTCTTCAGCCATATCTCTTTGTGTAAGATTTTGAAGCTTCGCTCTCCTTAACTCTCTTTCATGTCTTTTGATATCGAAAAACTCGTCTTCACTAACTTCTGTTGATCTTCGTGTGCTCCTTGTATTCATATACCTATAAATACACAAGGAAAAGTATCAAAAACTCTTAAATCAAAGTAATCTAAATTAAACAAGATGCTAATCACACAATCCCCAACATCAATGCCAAAAACTTGTTGAGTGATTTTACAAAACAAACAGTCTACTAGTTTTATGCTCAAAAAATGCAAGTATATGGGTCGTGACTTGTAGTTAGAAAGCAGATATCGATCCCACAAAGATTGATGCCTAGACACCACTTAATTCATATTACGCTTTGTTTAAAAAACAAAATTGTTTAATGAAAATAAATTGGAAAATTAAATCAAAATTAAATGACTAACAATGAACAATAGACAATACCAAAATGAAAAAAATTGGAATTCAAGGTTTTAATGACTAGAGATCACTTTCTCCTTATCTTATCTCCCTCTTATTTTATTAATTGAATTGTGTCTCACCTAAGATGTCCAATTTTATTAACTACTCTCCCTCAAGGTGTATTTAATTGTCCCTAATCAAATTAAATGAAGTTGATTAAGCAATCTCTCGATCTGCCCAATCACTCCACCAATTTAACTAGCTATTAAGTTATCCTATGGGTCAATTGAATTAGCCGAGATCTCTCTTCTAACTAATCAATTAATATGATGAATGTAAGTCTATAGGTTGCCAACTCTCGTTGTACAATCCTACACAAATAACCTGACTCAATCTCTCAATCTATAGTAAGCGATATGAATATAATCAACAATCATAAAAGACAACTTTCATTCAATCCAATAAAATAAGAGTTTAACAAGAAAGTTCAAAAGAAATCCTTTAAAACAAATCAGCCACTCATGGTCTCTATAACATCATCAATATTCAAATATTCCATTTTACAATGACTAGAAGAGATAAAATTGATAGAAAATTGAATAAAGAAAACTCCTTCTCTTCTTTGCCAAAATCTGGAATTCTGGTGTTGATGTGCTATTTTCCCAATTGTGATTGATGATCTTTGAATCTCCACCTTCCTCTAGACTTAAAATCTGTATTTTTCACTCAAGGAGGCTCTTCTCTACAAAGGCATCACGTACTCTTCATCCATGGAAGTTTAATATCTTATATAGTCCAGAAAAACCTAAAATTTAATTGAACCCCGCAGAATGTCTCAGATTAAACTTCCCAAGATTGTGGGAATTGGTATGATTCCCACGATCGTGGGATCTTGCAACAGATAAAATTGATAGAAAATTGAATAAAGAAAACTCCTTCTTTTCTTTGCCAAAATATGGAAATCTGGTGTTGATGTGCTATTTTCCCAATTGTGATTGATGATCTTTGAATCTCCACCTTCCTTTAGACTTAAAATCTGTATTTTTCACTCAAGGAGGCTCTTCTCTACAAAGGTATCACGTACTCTTCATCCATGGAGGTTTAATATCTTATATAGTCCAGAAAACCTAAAATTTAATTGAACCTTGCATAATGTCTCAGATTAAACTTCCCAAGATTGTGGGAATTGGCATGATTCCCACGATCATGGGATCTTGCAACAGAAAGCTTCCTCTTCTCTTGACCTCTTTGTTCTTTAGCTCAAGTTACTCAATCTTCATTCCTATATAAAATTAATAAATTCTTACCCTAAATTAACATCAAACGTAAAAAAAACAACGATGAGAATCAAATTACACGAAAACAAACAAAATGAATCCTAAAATACAACAATAATAAACTATTATGCAAGAAATACTTGCCAAATACTTAAAAACATAGACTAATGCATAACTATCAGATACATCATGTTCCCGAGAGATATTGATTTCTCATAAATGAACTTAACGATGTATTGCTCATAGAAGATTATGAGCCTACTATCTATAAAGAGGTTCTGAAGAGTTCAGAATCTAACAAATGACTTCAAGCTATGAAATTCGAAATAGATTCTATATATGAAAACTAAGTGTGGAATTTGGTTGACCCACCTGAAGGGATAAAACCAATAGGGTGCAAATGGGTTTTCAAGAAAAAAATTGACATAGAGGGTAATGTAGTTACCCATAAAGCTAGGCTTGTAGCTAAAGGTTATCGTGAAAGGTAAGATATTGACTATGACGAAACATTTAGCCCAGTAGCTATGCTTAAATATATTAGAATACTCCTAGCCATTGCCGCTCATTATGATTATAATATAAGGCAAATGGATGTGAAGATGACTTTCCATAATGGAAACCTAACTGAGGATGTGTATATAATAAAACCTGATGGTTTCATAACCATGAATGGAGAAAAGGTATGCAAGCTTTAGAAATCCATTTATGGATTGAAGCAAGCATCCAGGAGTTGGAATATCCAATTTAATGAGACAATCAAAGAGTTTGGTTTCTCATAAAATTCGGATGAGCCATATGTGTATAAGAAGGTTAGTGGGAGTGCAATTGTGTTCCTTATATTGTATGTAGATGAAGTATTACTAATAGGAAACGATGTCTCAACTTTACAATCAGTAAAAATTTGGTTAGCTAAGAACTTATCTACGAAAGACCTTGGAGAAGCAACTTATATTTTGTGGTTAAGGATCTATAAAGATAGATCTAAGAGGTTGCTTAGTCTTTCTCAGTCTACATACATAGACGAGATGCTAAAGAGGTTTAACATAGAGCACTCCAAGAGAAGTTATCTTCCTAAGGTACATGGGATTACACTCTCTAAATCAACATGTCCAAAGACACAAGATGAGAGGACTCACATGAGTTTGATTCCTTATATTTTGGCTATAGGATCAATCATGTACGCTATGTTATATACTAGACTCAATGTATCGTATGCTCTAAGTGTTATGAGCAGATATCAGTCGGACCCTGGTGAGGGTCATTGGGTGGCTGTCAAAAATATCCTTAAGTACTTGAGAAGAACTAAAGATGTATTCTTGGTATATCTAGAAGGTGATCTTGTGGTAAGCGGGTATACTGATGCCAGCTTCTAATCCGATAGGGAAACTCCATATCCCAGTATGGATATGTATTCACACTAAATGGTGGCGTAGTCAGTTGGAAAAGTTCCAAACAAGAGATGAATGCTAATTCGACTATAGAGGTAGAGTACATTGCAGCTTCAGAAGCGACAAAGGAAGCGGTTTGGATGAAGAAGTTCATCATGAAACTTGGTGTGGTTCCGAGGTTTTATAACACAGGGCTATAACACAGGCGAAAGAACCGAGGTTTTATCAGAAGTCCAAATATGTACTCAAGCACTACCATTTGATTAGAGAGATCATTGGTAGAAATAATGTCAAGATAGGGAGAGTTCCCACTGATCCGAATATAGTTGATCCGTTGAATAAGCTATTTCCTAAAAGAGTTTTGTGTCACATGTATAAGCCTATGGTATTAGATATCAAGGCGATTGACTTTAGTGCAAGTGGGAGTTTGTTAGGGAAGTGTTCTAAAGGCAATCACCTTTAACACTTATTGTACAAATCATTTTATAATTAATAAAGGCATTTTTCATTATTTCGATGTTCATACGTTTATGGATTTGATGTTAATCTTAAGTTGATTTAATGAAGTCCTTGATACAAAACATAGCATGGAGGAAATCATGATGAGATCATGATAATGAGATTCCTATCATCTAAAATTATGTTAGTATCTAAACTTTCCCTAGTCATAGGATTAATGAGATGTGATATTATTAATCCAGATAGACTAGTGCATGTTATACTCCTTGATTAGATCAAGCAGTAGATCTTATAAGTTGTAGATATGAGTTGTTTAGAGTTAACATGTGAAAATATAGTAAGTACACTAGATTGACCTACTATGAGACAATCATATGGATATTCTATTCTAGTGTCAATGATAGTCTCATCATAGCAATAGTGCAAGTATCCTTTTATTTGAGGTGCTCAAGGATATCTCGGATATTGATCATAGGTTTTCACTCCATTCATCGGTACTTTTTAGGGGTTACTCATAAGTTGGTGATTAGGTACAACTTGAGGTATTCGGAGGTAATTAAGTAGCCAATAAAGGATTTACCACTCTTAATAAAAGGCGATGATACCCATGGCCTCTTATCAGAGTCATTACTCGGGAGTCTCTGTCTAGAGCAGATATGTGTCATGAAGAGAGTCTTTAATGATACATAGAGTAATGAGATCCTTAGGACAAGATCTAATTTCACTTGGACTAGATGTGACGTAGTCAGTCTAGTGGGAGTTGACATTTTGACCATGCTCTGAATCAAGTGGGGTATAGATGGTGGAAGGAAAAATTGCATGGCAACATCACATATGGAAGGGTTCACAGTCAAACCATTGACTTTTTAGTCAATTGGGGGTCATGACGTATTACTAGACACCGCTCTTGATTTACTTAAATTAAGTGTTAATTCAAGTGGCCAACATAACCGGGAACCTAATAGGTCACACATAGGAGATCCGAAGGATGAGTAAAATGGTCTTGAATTGTGATTCAAGATACGAGAGAGTGTTTCAGGATTGTATCGCAATGTGATCATGGTAAAAAACGTTGCACGAAATGGATTAGAAACAAGTATTGTTGGCTTCCATTAACGCATGCTATTCATAGTCATTAAGTTCTCATAACTTCCATTAATGCATGAAATTCATGACCATTAACTTGTCATAACTTTCCATTAGTGATAGGGGTTATGGAAGGCTAAATGGTTCAGAAAATTGAGCTGATTTTTGTGTACCTTGTGTAAGACACAAAAGGAAAAAGATAGTTCTTTTTCATACACACACTTTTTCTCTCTAGCTCTCTCAAGAGTTCTTGTCTTTGCTAGCACGAAGAAAGAATTCTAGCCATCTCCTAGTGAGGTTTCATCCTTCTATCTTCATGTGGACTTTCATTAGAGACAGTCTGCATTGTTCGTTATGGACTACGATAACCCAACGTGGAGAGATTAAAGAATGAAGGTGATTATTAAAAAGGTATGTAAACATCTTACATTTCATGTTTTTGTTTTTCTATATCTATATGCAAGAGTAGTTCGGATTTTTGAGGTTTTTGATTTATTTCCTCTGTGTATATTTGATATATATTATGTATGAGATGCATGATTAGAACCTAACAGTGTTATCAAAGCCATCTCGTGCGTTGTTAGATGTAGAATACATGATATGTGAAAATTGTTTTCATGGTTGTGACAACTTAGGGTCCTGTAATGTTTTGTTTGAAATTAATTGTATAAAAATGTTTTTCACTTTTTTCTTTCACCAATGTGTTCATAAGATGTAGGTGAATGATTCAATCTGATTGAAAATAATTTTAATGTGATTAAAATATTTAATTTCGATTTTACAAGAACATGCATGAAATCTATCTTTTTTCTAAGCATATGATGTCTATTGGCTATACAAATGGAGTTACACATGATTTCCGTGGAATTTGATCATGTAAAAATTATATGAATATATTTATGGTGTGTTTATGCCTCTACAAGTTTTGTAGAATTATTAAAAATCTTTTAGTAATTTTATCAAATAATTTTCCAGATCTGGACAGTTTTTTAGAAATTGTAGGATTTGTTTTTATTGATATTTTTATGTGTTTATATTTTGGTTCCAGAACCTTAGAAATATTTTTATGTGATAAAAATTTGTTAATATGTTTGATGCATTCCTAAATGATTTTTCTCGAAATTTGATTTCCAGAAAATTTTATAAGTCATATTTGTCGTTTTTGGTGTCTTTCGGTGATCATAATAATTGTTGGGTGATTCCTAAATTATTTTGATCATAATGAAAGGAAATAGAGATGCTAGGAATGATGTTTTGATGTTCTGAAAATTTTGTGAAATTATAGAAATTAATTTTGAATAAATTTTAGTAGAGCAATAGATTTTCTAGTAAGACTAGAAAATTTGGAATATATGACAAATTTAAGTTGTTTAATTTTGGACATCAAATAATTATTTTAAGGTAAATTGATTATGAATTAATTTCTAGAATTAGGAATTCATGTTAATTAGATTAATATTAATTCCAATCAAAATAACATACATTAGTAATTTTAGCCAAGTTAGTAAAAGGAAGATAGTAAATCTAGGTGTTGTATTGGGCTTAGATCCAGGTGTTGGATTGGGTTTACATGTTAGGATCCATAAGATGTCATAACCAAAATGATGTGTTTAAATATATACATTAAAGAATGCATGGTTAGGAGAATGTGAGGGCTTGCATGATGGATGGTTATGGTCTTAAGCCCAATTTGATTGGGTAGTCCATATCATACCATGTAGTTATAGTAACTATATGTGTCTATATATATATATATATATATATATAAGACCATCTAAGTTAACCTTAGATATTGGATATTGACCCACTAGGAGAATTTCTCTATGAGTTCCCTCAGATTTATATTAAAGGTTATGAATTTGTGAAAATAGTGAGAGCCATAATACATGTTATTAAAGTCCTTATAGACATGCATTTAAGTACATTCTAATTTTTCTCTATTTGACAATAGGTTGCATTTACCTGAGTCAACACCATAAGTACTAATGTGAATCTACGATCATTGATGGAAGGTAACAAGTTGACTGGACCAAACTTCCTTGATTGGGTTAGGAAATTGAGAATAGTTCTCATGTCTGAGAAGCTTGGTTATGTCTTGGAAGAACCACTTCCCGATCTCCCTACTGCTAATGCTTCTAATGATGATCATAGGGCATATAGGAAGCATCTTAATGATAGCGAGATGGCTAGTTGTATTATGCTAGTCACTATATCACTGGAGCTGCAAAAGCAGCATGAGGCTATGGATGCTCATACCATAGTCTATCATCTTAGGGAGCTCTTTGATGAGCAAGTATGGTCCGAAAGGTTCGAGACTTTACGATTGCTCTTTTGCTCCAAGATAGTTCAGGGGACATCTCCAGTACAGTACGCATTGAAGATGAATGGCTACATCGAGCGGTTAGCCTCCTTGGGTTTCCTTTTGGATCATGAATTAAGTATAACTTAATTCTAATTGGTTTAATCGATAGTTACTCACAATTTGTGCTTAGTTATCAGATGAACAATTTATCTAACACAATTTCTGAGTTGGTCAACATGTTGAAGGCAGTTGAGTCATCTATCCACAAGGAGAAGGTTGTGATTTTGGTGGACTCTTCTGGTTCGAAAAAAAAGAGCCAAAAGAAGAAGATGTCTGCAGGGCCTAATGGAGGTGTCAAGAAAGCAAAGAAGGCTGCCTCGAAGGGAACTTGCTTCCACTGTGGCAAGGGTGGCCATTGGAATAGAAATTGCAAGGCTTATTTGGAGTCTTTGAACCAAAAGAAGGCATCTAATGCCCCATCTACTAGGGTATTTATATTATCGATATTCATACTGCTTCTGATAACAACATATAGGTATTAGATACCAGTTGTGGCTCACACATTTGTACTGATATGAAGGGCCTCAAGAATAGTAGACAACTCAACAAGAGAGAGTCATACCTACGAGTGGGCAATGGAGCAAGAGTTTCTACACTACTGTAGGCATATATACTATAGAGTAATCTTCAGAATAGTTTTGTTAGTGAAGTGAAAAGTTATTTGAGTAAAAGAAGAATGAC
>JANIIA010497828.1:0-14706 GCA_027478495.1 Erythroxylum alaternifolium | reverse complement strand
TGGACTGGGTACATTACCTAGGGTTTTATTGCCTATTGGTATGAGAATACAATGAATGTATTTGCAATAGACATATGATCCTTGGCCATATTCTGTACCAGGTTGGGTATATTGCAAATAGGTAACATTTTAAAGTAATTATAAATATACATGTATACGCCCAAGCACCATGCTACTTGGTACCCTACGTAGTGGAGAGGGTGGTAACACTATTATGTCACAAACTTGCCCCTTTTATGTAGGTCAGTAGGAGTATAGGTAGTATGTCAGTGTATGTATATGGGTATGATATATGTATATGGATGTGTATGTATAAATTAAAATACATGTATATAGTGGACATGTATCATAATTTATACATACACATCTTTAGTCCATACATGTATCATAATTTATACATACACATCTTTAGTCCATGCATTAATAGGGAGCATACACATATAGCAGGGATTGTATATCGGCTACACATATATATAATATGTAGCATATATGGATGTGATAGCTATGGGTACTTACTTGTTTTAGATAACATGGTAACAACCTAATTACCCACATTAGATCTGTCAGGTGCATGGTAAGCAACCACTATTTGTACTGATATGGACCAGGATTCAGGCATACTACTATGGCATGATTGTAGTAGTTGTATTGGACCTATATAACTAATGAAATATATTTAACAGTACATTTATGTTATGCTATATGTACCATAACTTGTGTCATAATCATAGTCTCAATTATGTAACTCCCATGGTTACAAGCCCTCCATAGTTATCATTCCATAACCATATAATCCATTACATTTAGTACAAGTATACCATTTACTTTTACCTCCATGCTTGGTATAGGGTATATGTTTAGTAATTGGCATATTACATATATATACCATCATTGGACATACCCTCTCCTAGGATATGCATCATTGGATATAGTGACAGTCAACCAGTTATGAGTGTACCTATACACATATGGCTGCATAGGATGGCTACCATATGACATGCTTAATGGTATAATAGGTACACTGTGTTAAAGCATATCCTAGGTACACTCTGTTACATTATATGGTATAAAAGGTGTAATGATGGTATAATTGACTTTATAGTTACAATATGAGTGATGCGTATGGTGATGCATCCAACTTGCAGTTGTACCTATTACTATGTGTATGGCTAGCATACAATACTTTAGCCTGGGTAACTCTAGAAATATCACAACTATGTTGTCTACCCATGGCATAATGCAATATCCTATGGGTAAACCATCAGATATAGTTATTTTTATAATTAGATGTATGTACAAGATTATACCACTTGCTATACAACTATATATAACACCATGGTGCCTTTGTATGTAGGATAGTTTACCCATACATCCATGATACAAAATGAGCCCATCCCCCTACAATCAGCACATTACATCCATGGTAATGAGTGGTATTGTTACACATAACAAAATGTAGGTATAATTGATAAATACATACCAATATGTACTTGGGTATATTATAACCCAATTGGTTATGTTTTATAGCATAGTTTGATATGTGTTTATCAACAAGCTATAGAGCACCATAATTAGTTACCTGACATTCATGGCACTACCACCAGATTATGATTGTAGGTATGCACATGGAGTACTATATTGCCCATGTATGCAATAATGTTTGATAGTACATGTAACTCATTGGATATGTTCATGTGGTACCTCTGTCATTAATAGGTTATATAACTAGATATACCATGGTATTGTGCTGATAGCCATTGTATATCATAATATACACCATATTTAGTTAAGCCATATGTTAGGGTGCATAATATGTGGGTACACATTATGTACAGGCACCATATATGTATTTATGCTAAGGGTTATTATTCTTAGTGTATAATGTACTAGCACTATTAGATTAACAATTTATACAACCACAAAATGGCAACCCTAGATTATGATATCTTCAAACATTATATTTTGTGAATAGGTATGTAACAAACACTATGTATGCAAACATTGTTTATACATACTACATGGGTATAATCCCATACATTGTTACCCAATGTTACAGTATATTGTTGTGGTATGATACACCCACGGACTCAAATTAATATTATACAAGCCTTTTGTGGAGGTACCACACTACAATGTTTGATATCCATTGGGATACCCATTAAGAGTGTATTGCATCATCCAACTTATTTGTATCTTCTCATTATCCTAATGCACTGGGTTATACCAATACATCAGAGTATGTCTTGCCCATACACAAGGATATCCGTGGATATGCCTATATCCATTGAATCCTAATGGTACTGATACCATTACAGGGTACTGCATACTTATATGTCCACAATTATGACTTTATAATGTAGTACCCACCAATGAAGATATCCATTATGGTGGGCCAGGGGTATATATGTCTTAATATACTATGCCAAGCAGGGGTAATTCTATCAAAACTATGTATGTACATATTATATCTTCGTTGGTCATATCCCTATGTATAATGGTACTAATTAACAACACTCCCATGCATTATCTAGATATCAGCCATAGGTGAGTAATTATATCTATGTCATATACAGTAGTAACATCCCATACCAAGTTGCATATAATATATTGATGACATATATTATAGGTCACTTGTTTACAACTGTATGGTTATATACTGTAACTACAATGTTCACATGTTTTACACTTACATAATGTTATAATTGGTATTACCCATAAGTTACTATGGTTTTGTATTATGTACAAGTAGTATGGTACCAATATGCTTGGTATGCAGGGTTACCTATGGTATATGCAAGTGGAGTGTAATAGTTATGGGATTGATGTTATAATATATACCGTTTATGAAATATACACCTTTGGGATAGACGTATATTTATCCCACACCATGGCTATTAAGGGAACATTCATGTAGGCTAATAGGTATGATAACTATCTACCTGTTATAGGTAGATAGTTATGTCACATTGTATTATTGAGACAACCATTGTATACCACTTATGGCTATCTTGTACCATATATGTATACTATAGTTCCAGTATATCAAGGAATGGATCTTTATTTGAATGGTGTGATCTAGAAAAGGCACTGAGAGATACAAACATAGGTAACCACTGTTTGGTAATGTAGCACCTAAATACATTAGGTGCTACATTAAAGGCATTATTGAGATATTAAGGTAAACATCCTATAGGTGTATACTATTACAAGTACATTTGTAAGAATACATTACTACCTTAGCATATGTACATAACCATGTATACATGGTATCTCTTGCAATGCCATATATCAATTATTGTATGGAGATATAGTCTTAGTGGTACTATAGGTACCTAATGTATAGGGTACTAACCCTATATAGGAATATGACAAAGTAGTAGTTGTGTATACTCATGACCTCAAACCAACCACAGGTCCATTACTCCTATAATTGTACCTATCTAGATAAAAATGGATGTGTCAAACCCCATGGAGACACATGACCAGGTATAGGACATATGCCTGTGGTGTATAATTGTATATACATAATGGTCATGCTAAGGTACATCCAATAGTGTAGTGATCCATTATATCATCCAATTGTTAGAAATATTATATGCTTGCCATTTGTAAACCCTAGTACACACCTATCATAACATATAACCTAAAATATGAGAGTAACCATGTAAGCCCATACAGGTGTTAGTATAGGGTTACCATATGGTACACAATAATAAATATAATCCAATTCAGGTATAATATGAACTACTTTACAAGTACCTTGGCCACTACTTACATACATGTATTATAAATATACGTGATAATAGACTTTATAATATCATACTTACCATTATACAAGACATCCATACATGTGATGGGCTCTTTAATAACATGGTGTATAGCAAGTGGGAAGTATGGTATATCATCCCCTTCCAACTCTCATATATCAATTATGTATATAAAACACATCATTGAATGCTATATCCACATAATTACAGCACTTTATAATAGTGTTGGACATATGACTAGGAATGTGTAACAAAATAATTGATGACATATATACCCACATATAATTATAGCCCTAAATTAAATACCTGGTACAATCCATGCCTAACATAGTATGGATTGTCATCAATAGAATTACATATATGGGTATGTTGTCAATTATTTTGTTACACATTCCTAGTCATGTGTCCAACACTATTACATACTGTATCATTGGGTACATAACATGTGTTCCACAATGTTGGTAAGATATGACATCCCCTCATTATAGGCTATACACATGAGTTATACATATTCTGACCTACAGTTATGGGACACATGGCTGTACCATATATTATCATGTGAATAGTTACATATGGAATAAATGATAATCACAACTATTAATGTGATATGGTATAATATGGTACTATGATACAATTACATGTATATATAGTACCATAGAAGATGTACTATAGATACATGTAATCAAGATGTATTTATGCCCTAGACATAAATGGTATAACTTACATAACATTTGATGGCTTATGAGATGCAGACATATATGATATTATATGACATTAAATGCCCATAACATATGGAATTGTCTACACATATTGTGAGGTATACACTTGATGTATGTTAACATGGTTACCAAACACAGTCATGATACCCAACTAAAGGATGGGTATAATAGTATATATGCATGCCTAACCCTATTATGGATGTCCTATACCCTTATACTTATGTTATATGTACCTACTTGTATGCACAATATGGTTAAGAGTAATACACATGTGTGTACACCTAACTAGTTATGGGTTAGTAATGTACATCATATACATTGTATGCCTGAAACATAAATGGAGACTCAAGAGTGCAATGTTATGTGGATACATATTGTAATGTATATGGATCATACATAGTACTATGTATGGGCAATCATGTTGTAGCCACCATTGATGTATATGTCATCCAATATAATGAAATGGGTACAATTATACCTGAATGTATTTAGGTATATATTAGTATAATATGGTTAGTGGATGTAAATTGATACGCTGGCAATATCAATGTGGTTATATAATATCATACTTACCAATATACATGACATTCATACATGTGATGGGGTCTTTTATGATATACACATAACATGGTGTAAACTTATTACATATAGCAAGTGGGGAGTATGGCATATCATCCCCCACATAGGTATGATTACATGCTTATCATATGCATATAGTACCAAGTGGGTATAGACAACCATTACTATATGTGGATAATACCTATAGTGTAAATTTCCATTTATACTATACCCGTGCTTACATACGATAGTGTAAGCACATTGTAGGGTACATTATACCTATCCAAACCATGGGTGTAGTACCACATAGGATAATCATATTTGTATTCCTTTGTGTTATATAGATAACCTAATATTACTCAACTAGATTACTACATGGTATGTCATGGGTACTACCTATATACATTGACCAAGTATGATATGTATACAATGACATATCATTGTATTATAATTACCTGTGCATATATTATGCCTTGTACATAACTAATATAATGTGTGTGGGTTATGAATTGCATTTACCCACTGACCTGTAATGTTACAAGGTCCATATTAACTCATAAGGGTGTGGTTACCATAATTTATACATATAATCCTGGTTGGGAGAACTCATCAATGCACCTCTAATATGTTGGTTAGATATCACCTGTATACACCTTTGGCATCCAAGGGCGTGATATGAGAATGAATAGCAACCGTATTGACTGTGATACCTCCATCACAAGGGGTGTACAATTAGGTCATTTTTTAACAATGTTTATACTAATTATATGGAGCACATGTATACAATATGTCAAAGGTATACCATTAGTTCATAACATATCCCATGTCATAACTTATGCCATATAAGTGATATACAACAGATATAACATAAATGGTATGTGCTTTAAAATACTTAGAATGTAGTATGGCTTACACTATGTATGTAAGGTATATTTGATATGAAAACCCCAAGAAAACAAGGTTTTGTAACAACAAGAAGAACATGCCTTTCTTTAAGAGAATATCTCTGAATTTTATTAAACAACTAATATGAAGTTTGCAAGGATAAAATAAGGTATTATACCCTTGCTCACATCCGAACCCTAAAAGGAAGAGGTTACAAAACCATTAAATGCTAAAAACAAGCGTAATCCTAACTAGTTTAGGAGTTATAGCCCAATAACATAATCTGATCCTAATCCACTTAGGATTGGGATAAACTAACTTAAATAAGACCAAAATAACTTAAATAAACCTAAGGGGTGGGGAAATGGGCCTAATGGAGGCGTAAAATAAACTAAGGCAAGCTTACAAATAAATATCTAGTACATAACAAGTCTTTTGGCCCTAATAAATAAAGGATAAATAATAAGCCCAATGTATTAAATTAAGCCCATAAGAATAATTGAACTTGCCTTGAAATTTGGCTAAGTATTAGCCCCTCCATATGCCCTCTCTAGAAGAATCACAAGCTTGACTACTCCACTTGAATTCTCCATGGATTGTCACCAAGGTGAGATGCAACGTGACTTTAAACAAACCTTTGAAGTGTTTGTTTAAGCCTTGCTGCACGTTGCCTTGTAATATGTTCGCTTGGCAAAGTAAGCTTATCTTGGCATGTGGCACCTTGATCTCCATTGCTACCATGGCTTCTCATATCAGAATATTAGAGAGAGAATGAGAAGTAGTAAAAATAATAAGCTAATATGTCCTATTTATATTAGTTATGAGGAGGTGCAAGAGAAAGTTTAGTTGGTTAGAGTTTAGTTGGGTTTTATGGTTGAAATGGGACTGCTTTAGTTGGCTTTAGATGAGGCGTAAATGTGGTTGGATAGAGTTGGTATTGATATGAGTTAGAGTAGTGTCAAGGATAGAGAAAATTCTTGAATTTGAAGCTTAAGACATTTAGATATTTTGCTTCTGATTTTAGCAACTCAATCGCAACATTCCAGCCACCTTTCACACATTTTCACTTCACAACCAAAGCTTTGACATCAAAATCTTATGAAGGCAAAACAAACTTCTTCAAGATTTAGTCAGACCATCCATTTAACCACTTAGAACAACTAGAAAACAACTTCAAATCCCACCAAATCAGTTTGACCAATACCACAAAATAGTCTCAATGACATTAACATTACGGTACTGTAATGGTACTGATCAATATCGAGTACCATTTTGAGTGTTTTTTTTAATTTATGAAACAGTCCTTAAATTTTTTAAAAATTGCAAAATAGTCCATTAGTGTATTGTACTAAAATCATAATTATAAAATTTTTAACAAACAATTTATTTATTTTTATTAACATTAATTTTCAAATATTTCACATATAAATAATAATCACAATTAATATGAAAAAGATCATTTAATCATCATACAAATATAAAATTAAGAACAATACAAAATATTTAAAATACTACAATTTGATCATATAATAAATAATAATTACATGAAAATTTAATACATCAAATAAAAAGAACAATAAATATTCTTAACTCTCTAAGTATTACAATTTACAACAAGAGATCGTAATGAGAAAACAACCAAATAGAAGTGAAACTTGAAACAAAAATATTTACAATTACATCGCATATATATAATTTAACAAATACATCAAATATAAGTAAAATTAAAACAAGAGGAGAAGCAAAAACTTGAAACTTCATTCAATCATCTATAGGGGGATACCTGCTAATGTGAGCAGGACCAGGGTGACACCAAATGGACCAAGCGTGGATGTTAGAGGTCCAGGGAGCGAGCTTGTCATGCCAGAAGGGCCCATTACTAAAGCTAGGGCCAAAAGACTTAATGTAACATCTCATTATCCCATGCTCAAGGTTAGAACCTTAGGATATTGTACATGAGAGATTACTGAGAATTTAGTGGCACATTTCATGCATTATATGGCATACACATACACTTGAATAATGTTCACACTCATTAAAATGATTGTACATGCATTCATTGACATTTTAAAGTGATTTTTAATATGATTAAAATAGGAATTGTGAATTATTGTCTTAAAAATTGAATTGGTGTGTATTAGAATTTATTTTGCATTTTTGGTAACATTTTAGATATTTTAGAAATTTACCTCGATTTCATTATAGGATTGTCTAAGAATCTAGGGCAAAATGATACTATATAGGTTGTAGTGGATCGATTGACTAAGTCGGACCATTTCTTACCAGAGAGAAAGAATAGCTCATTAGTCCAGTTGGCAAGGAGATATGTGAATGAGATAGTGAGACTACATGAGGTTCTGGTGTCTATAGTATTGGACAGGGATCTCATATTTACTTCGAGATTTTGGAAGAGTCTACAGTCAGCTATGGGTACGAAGTTGAATTTCAGTATTACATTTTATTCTCAAATAGATGGACAGAGTGAGAGGACAATCAAGACTATTGAGGATATGCTTAGAGCATGTATATTGGACTTTCAAGGAGCTTGGGATTAGTACATAGCCTTAATTGAATTTGCTTACAGCAACCACTACCACAGTAGTATTGAAATGGCACCTTATGAGGCATTATATGGTAGAAAACGTTGATCACTTCTATATTAGAATGAGGAACGTTTGAGAATGATAGAAGGCCCTAAATTGATATGAGATACTATGGATAAGGTGAAATTGATCCGAAGCCAAATAAAAGTAGCACAAGATAGGCAGAAGAGTTATGTAGATCAACATAGAAAAGATATGGAATACAATATAGGAGACAAAGTATTTCTGAGAGTCTTACCTTGGCGAGGAGTGTTGAGATTTGAAAGAAGGGTAAATTGAACCCTAGGTACATTAGTCCTTATGAGATCCTTGAAAGAATAGGACCATTGGCCTACAGATTAGCCTTACCAAGTGAAATGTCTCAGATACACAATATATTTCAAGTGAGCATGCTTAGGAGGTATAGATCTGACCTAATGCATGTATTACCAGCTCAAGAGATTGAAGTTGCTAGTAATCTGAGTTATGTAGAGGAGCTGATCTAGATAGTGGGATATCAGACAAAACAATTGAGGAATTGGGTAATTCCATTGGTGAAAGTCCTGTGAAAAAAATCACTCGAGTAAGGAAGCAACTTGGGAAATAGAAGAACATATGAGGAAGCAATATCCCCACCTGTTTCATCAATCAGGTAAGAATTTTGAGGATGAAATTTCTTGAGAAGGGGAGAATTGTAACATCTCATTCTCCTATGATCAGGGTTAGAACCCTAGGGTATTATACATGAGAGATTATTGACAATTTAATGGTACACTTCATGCATTATATGGCATACACATACACTTGAATAATGTTCACATTTATTAAAATGATTGTACATGAATTTATTGACATTTTCTGGGTATAAGTGATTTTTAATAAGATTAAAATATGAATTCTGAATTATTGTCTTAAAATTTGAATTGGTTTGTATTAGAATTAATTTCACAGTTTTTGTAAAATTTTGGATATTTTGGAAATTTATCAAAAATTTGACGTATTTTGGACTAGGAAAAATATAGAAATAAGAGACAAATATAAGTGTGATATTTGATAACATAGACGAAGGACAAATGGATTAGTAAGTGTGTGACAAATGGACCCATTACTATATGACAAGTGGAGCAATTAGTAAGTGACTTATGGGCAAATCAAATGGATGACAAATGTAAGACATGCCAAATGACATGTGTCAATGAGGGATGAAGACACCTAGTCATGTTTTGTATAACAGTCTTTGCATGTCTTCACCGAAACTCTCCACCACCAGAAGCTCTCTTCTGGTTTTTCTCCATCCACCAAACCCATTATTTGCTCTCCCCATTTCTGGAATTTTTTTCTGAAGGATTTGAAGTGTAAATCAAGCAAGTTATGCTTTAAGTTTGTGTAAATGGCATTAAGATGAGGTTTTAATGTTTGTAAATGGATGCATGCATGAGTGGTGTATGTTTCCATGTTTATGGATTGATGCATGCGTGAATGGTGTGGATGCATGTGTGGGTGGTGAATGAAGAAGCAAATTTGGTGATATGATTAACAAGATGAAGGATTTTAGCAATGAAGTGAGTTGGCGCACATTATATGTAGTGTTTTTACTAAACATGCATCTGTAGTGTGAACATAACTTGATCTATGAATATCCAAATTGGATGAATTTTGATTTAAAGTAAACTAGAAACATATGGCTACATGTTTTATGAAGGAATCAAATTTGAAATCTATCCTTAAGAGTCTTGAAATTTGGCTTGAAGTTGAGAATTGTGTTCTATCGAGGTATGAGAATAGTCTGTAGTATTTTGATTATAACTTACATGATGCTGAACACAAATGCATGAATTTGATGTCATTAGAAACTTAAGACATAGAGGAACTTTTGATTAGAAGAAGGTGTTGCCTAAAAACCTCATTTTCTAGGTCATAATGGTCATGTCAAACTAACTCGAAAATTTATCTTGAGAAAAAAATATGGAAAATTAGATCTGTAGGTCAAAATTTTGGTTTCAATTTTATCTTCCTCTTTTGACCTATTTTACATGTCTTTAAGGCATGAATTTGATGAAACTCAAAGAATGAAAGTTGTATATATAGGTCCTAACTTGACCTCTGTTAAAGTGGCCCGATAAAATAGTGACTAGAGCTTATGCTTGTTTTTCTAATACTGCCTGGGGACTTTAGAACTCGAATTGGTCGAAGTATAAAACATGAAAAATGATTGTTAATGTCTTATTAACGCTTCTATGAAACAATTTGGCCAAAAGATATCTTCATAAATTTATGTAGTTAATTTAAGTCAAACCCTAAAACAATGAATTGTTTTGATGAGGATGAGTTCAAATCTAGAAATTTTGTTATGTTAAAGGAATAAATGAGTTCTTTTAAATGCAAATATGATCTTTAGGACATGAATAATGTGTATAAGGTATGGATGAATGAGTATTGAAGGACATAGGGTATTTATGAATGAGAATTGTATGAAGGTATAAGTATATGCTGCTCGAAAATTTTGGTGAATGTATAGATTTAGCTTACTAAAATTTCATATATAAAGTATCAATTATGTGTATTTTATAATAAGCTTTTTGATAATGGAAATGTTCAAGGATAAGTGTAAATATGAGTTGGTAATGATATAAAGATATTATCATAATTGTAATGTGATTCAAAGTATGTAAGTGATTCAATTCCATCCTAAAAATTATAGTCATATGTCTCTAGTTTAATCTAAATTAAAAATCATCACATTTAGTTATCTACAGATCAAGATATAGCCAAAATACAGATGCCTATACAGTGGAACCACTCTATCTAACATATTCCAACACACTTCATCATCAACCTTACATGCAATTCATCTCAATTCATCCCTAACTAATCTTTATGGATGCTATGATCATATATAACCCAATAAGGTAATCAAATACTTCCTTTTTTGTCTTAAGATTTCCTCAATCAATAAGCTAAGCAAGTCTCCCAAGCATTAAACATAAATTAAAAATGAGACGGGATTAAAGGGTTTCAATTTACAAGATGAGGGTTACAAAATTTTAGCAAAACTTTAAAGGTTTTATGGATTGTGTAAAAGTGTCATAGGTGGGAGGAAAGAGGGAGAAACAATGGATCAAAACATGAAATATGGTGATCTTACAAAAGTAAAAAACGTGGGTAAGGTGTGTGGTGAAGAAGATAAATATGTGTCATGCCAAGTGTCAAGCTAAGAGCCATGCTATGTGTTTTTCTCCTACACTCCCAATTGTCACTCCCTTATTAGTCCATTTATCATTTAACCTCCAGATCATATGTCACTCAACTATACCTCCATTTGTCACTCTTTTATTTAAGCCAATTTTCACTCTATTATTAATGCCATATGTCACCATCTTATAGGCTCCTTCAGCCTAAATTCCCATGTATCATATTATTTAACCCTTTTAACACTTTTCTTAGAATAAATGCACATATTAATTTATCAATTACTCAATTAGGACAATAAATTCCTAATTCACTAATTATAATTCATCAAAAAATTCAAGACATAGTCAACACACAAGCACGTCATAATCATTTAAGATCTTTCATACCCTGGGATATATCAGTGAGTGCATAAACTATTTTTTCAATGTACCTAGATCATGATTCACGTGTATATGCAAATGAAATGCACTTCTTGAATTCTCATATGATGACCCAATCTAACAGTTAAATTCCTAAGTATAAGAATAGACTACTACAATATCCATCCATTGAATGTTTCACTCATATTATTATCGACAACTGGACATTTGGATTCAAATGATTGGTAACATCGTGCCCATCTCTCCTTTGGATATTCAAGCATTGATGATGCACACCCAAGTATGATTTTGTCCAACCTTTTTAGCTATTTGTTAAAATCTTCCACGTATGTTAACCAAGCACAATTCCAAAATTGCTTTCACAAGTCTTTTCCTTTGAAGTTCATATACCAATTATGGTATATATGCCATGCACACATACGAAGAGTGGCATATGGGCTTATGTCTTCTACTGCTCTAATCAATCCCTATAACAATGGAATAGATACAGTTAATATATAGTTGATACAATATAATATGTTCATTAATCAATGAAAAAACAAATACCTTCTGCATATCTGATATGATTATTAGTCCTTCACCACTACCCATCTCCATATCTAAAGCCAACAAACTCATAAACTAGGTCCACGAATCAGTGTTCTTTACTCAACAACTACCCATGCCAACAGATACATACCACCATCCCCATCCCTCCCAACTGTACTCAATAGTTGACTTTGGAATTTAGTCTTCAAAAAACAACCATCAATACCAAAGATAGGCCTCAAATGCCTCCATGCTCTTTTCATCGCAATAAAAGCATATGTATAATCTTTTAGACTACAAAAATAGATAAAGATGCACAAATTAATGAATAAACTTCATAGACAACTACATTTTTTAATTATCATTGTCAATAACATGTAAAACTTAATAGTTACATACCTGTAACAAACTAGTTTCTTGATTTCTAGCCAGCTTTAACTCAATTGTTGATCCAGGGTTACTATTCCTCAACTCATGAGCGTATCCTTGTATCTTCGCATACTCATTCACATAATCACTTGCCCCTGTAATCTCCTGTTGGCATCTCTACACATACTTGAGTTAACGTATATATTGAGCTTTTCTCGACATTCTTCAACCATCTTCATCGTCGAGATACTAGACTTATCAAGTATTCTATCCCTAAAATGTCTCATTAGGAACTTAACGGAAAGCAATTTTGGTTGGTTGGTCGTAAAAAACCTATGCTTATCATTGAATGTCACTACTTTAAAGCACCCATCATTCTTATGAAAAGCGACATACAACTGCCATGGGCATCCCTCAATACATCTCATTCTCATCCTATGTCTTTCACTTTTCTTAAACTTTATATTGTAGCCTGTCCGCACTATATAATTCAGAACAGACTCTTTAAAATCTTTTACAGAGTCAAACTCCATTCTCAATCTCCAATTTGGTTCAGCATCATATGGATTGTGCCTTATAGTACTACTTGTTCTTCACAATGCCTCACTAGGCTCTTCTCCACTAAGATATTGATCACTACCAATAGAACTACCAAAATCTGTGGAATTAATTTCAACTGGTTCGTGGTCATCAAGAATTTCAACATGTATGAAACCATCATCATCCTCGTCATCATCATCATCATCATCATCATCATCATCATCATCATCATCCACCTCTGTATCAACTCCTAAACTAACACCTTTAGTATTAACACCTTCTATGGCTCCACTACTTTCCTCCTCACCCTCTGTGGCTCCACTACTTTCTTTATCACCTTTCCTATCTCCATCCTCTCCTCCTAATATAGGAAATACCTCAAGTACAAATGATGGGATATTGATCATATGAGTTACATATAAATCAATCCTTTTGTGAATTTTCATCAAATTGATAAGTCGTAGACAACTTTCATTTGACTCAATCAACTTCAAAGACTCACTAAACTCAAAATCAAGTTCTCGATAATAGGCCTTATCAACCTGAAGCTATCCTAACTCCTTCCCCATCTCGCATAATTGCCTATAGCTAAAAAAATCTAGGTTTACTTTATCAAAAATGTTTGATTCCCCATCAACATATTTCAACTCTAGCTCTTCAACAAACTTTCCACCATAAAACATCCTTATGCTTCCATGTTTAACCATCATAAACCTGTTCAAAACAAATATATTATAATAGCCCGTTCCTACACTTAAAGATTAATTGTTAGATTAAGCCATATCATGTAAAAATATATGAAGAGCATTCCATTGGCATACATTTTATTTGCATACACACATGAATCATGATTTAGAAACATTGCAAGATAGTATATGCACTTAATTGAAATATTTCGGGGTATAGAATGAAAATGAATGTAATATGAATGTGCATTCCTAATGTTTTGCATTTTGATTTACTAATGACATGAATTGATGGATTATAATTAGTGAATTGGGAAATTATTTTTTCAATTGAGTAATTGATGAGGTGATATGTGCATCTAGTCTAAGAAAAATGTTAAAGAGCAAGACAAATTGATACATGGGAATTTAGTTTGATTAGGTCTATGAAATGGTGATATGTGGCATTGGGAATAAGTGACAAATGGCTCAGTTAAATGGATGACAAGTGGCTTGAGTAT
>JANIIA010497765.1:0-14710 GCA_027478495.1 Erythroxylum alaternifolium | reverse complement strand
ACCTAGTGACATAAATTATGTTAAAGTAAGTAGAAGATTATCAATGATTGCCAAACAGGCCCTCAAAAGCCGCAACTGATGAAACAATCGTGTAGATTGCTTAAACCCCATTAAAAGAACACTCGGATCCCCACACGTTTGCGTGTAAGCTAATGTCAAGCACCCTATGCGATTCTCCCCCACCCACCAGAGTGGTTGAACTGCAAAACAACACCGTCTTTCGTAGTATCTCATTTTATGCCCGGTCGTTTCCCAGAGGAAATGTAACGTTGTTTCCTTCTATTCTTGGTCTTACTCCAACTTGTGATTTTTTTGTATATAGGTAGCTGATTAGACAACCTAACAATTGAAATTCTATTCTAGGAAGAAAAGTCAGCTCCAAGCTTCACGCTTTTCCTTTACAAGTCATACCTGTGGCGTTCTTATATTTTTGTGGTAAATGAATGTTCACTAAGCAATCATATCAATGGCAGCAACCAGTAGTGTTAGATTATACTTTGAGGGAAATTTTTTCAAGGTAGAGAAAGAAAACGTGAAAATGGCAATGGCCAAACCTGTGTTTTCTTCTTCATGGGTGAAAAGAGGTAGATTTTGCGTTATGTTAAGCGCTACTAACCCTGGAAGCGTGGACCTTGTTAATGGGAGAAAGGCAAATGGGATCTGTGTTGGCGACGCTCCAGATAGTGGCAGGAAGACTGCTAATGGATTGGTATTAGATAGTGATGTTGTTGATGAACCATCTCAGGCTTACTTGCTTGGAAGGTTTGTGGAGGATAGGTTGGTTTACAGACAGACATTCATCATCAGGTCGTATGAGATCGGCCCTGACAAAACTGCCACCATGGAGACACTAATGAACCTCCTTCAGGTTAGCATCAGTTTCAATTTATAATATTCAATTCGTTAAGGGGCATTAACAGCTAGTCTGATTGGACTGTGTGTGTGCATGGAATGATTTTCAGGAGACTGCACTTAACCATGTAACAAGCTCGGGGCTTGCAGGAGATGGTTTTGGTGCCACCAGAGAGATGAGTCTGAGGAAGCTTATCTGGGTAGTCACTCGCATACACATTCAAGTACAGAGTTACAGTAGCTGGTATGTTTTAGTTTCATAAACAATAAAATATCTGCACCATCATTAATTCATTACATGAGAATTTGGGTACAAAACTGATTGTAGAGAGTTGAATTCAACAGGGGGGATGTTGTGGAGATTGATACTTGGGTTGATGCAGCAGGGAAAAATGGGATGCGTAGGGATTGGATAATCCGAGACTACAAAACACAAGACATCATAACAAGAGCAACAAGGTGCAGCTTCTACAAATTAACGCATCAAAGATATTTTTCCTGACAAACTTACAACTTTTAACTCCTGTTGCCTTCTTGCAGCACATGGGTGATAATGAACAGAGAGACAAGGAAATTATCAAAAATCCCTGAAGAAGTCAGGGAAGAGTTGCTGCCATTTTACCTAAACAGGGTTGCCATTCCTATTGAAAAGAACGATGTAGAAAAGATCAATAAACTTACTGATGGAACTGCAGAGAGAATTAGATCCGGTTTAGCTGTAAGTACAATAATTTCAGCTCATGAGATACCTTGGCACTTGGAAATTTGGTCTTTATGTACTGAGTTTCTTGTCAAACAAATGCAGCCCAGATGGAGTGACATGGATGCAAATCAGCACGTAAACAATGTAAAATACATTGGATGGATTCTGGAGGTACGTACTTAATTACAATTACTTCACCAGTTTCAAAACACTGCAACAAATCAGAGTTTGAAGAGAAATTAGTTTTTTGTTTTTCATGTTGTTAATAGAGTGTGCCAATGAATGTCCTGGAAGATTACAACATGACAAGCATGACCTTGGAGTATAGGCGAGAATGTCGACAATCAAACTTGTTGGAGTCCTTAACAAGAACTACAGAAGATTCAAACAACAACTCCTGTAATCGCAAAGCAGACTTGGAATATACCCATCTCCTCCGCATGCAAGCTGACAAGGCAGAGATAGTTAGAGCTAGAACAGAATGGCAATCCAAATACCGAAATAACAATTAACAACAGAATTGATATCAACACTTTAGCTGTTAAAATACGCTTTCCTTTTCTTTCTTTCTTTTTTTTTTTTTGGAACAATTCGTTGCTTCATGTGTCGACATGAGCTCGGATTTGGAGAGCCATGCATACTTTTTACGTAACATATCTTGTATGATGTTCTAGTTGATTGTAGCATGACATATATGCTTGAATAAGCAATGATTCAATGTGCACTATATTGTTACAATAATTTATGATCTTTAAATTCAAACATACTTAAATTAAATTTGTTTTATTAAACTGTAAAACAAATTTTATTTCTGTCATTCTTACTAACAAAATTTACGTTAGAACATACAGTATCCAAATAAAATTTGCATTACTGATGAAGAACATAATTGTATACGAGTTGTGTACAATCTCGCTGGGCCATCAACCACCTGTTTGTGTTTCGATATTGAGAAACTCGGTTTCATCAACTCTGACCTACAGTTCAGATTAACGAGCGGGCTAGTTTTGTGCTCTTCGTATGCTGATATTAGGCCATCTTGTCCATTTATGTCCGTAGAGCATAGGCTTTCAACTTTCAAGTGTCAGGTTGAAACTCAACGGCAACCAGATGGGCCTAATCATCTCCCTGTACATCATATCCTTCCAAAAGTAGAGCCTCTAAACCTTTTTGACCATAGAGTGAAGCAGTACTTACAAACTGAGGTCCTCATTGAGGTAAAAAGCCTTAATGATATCCCCCTTGGCCTTTAGAGTTCAGTTCAGACCCACAAGAAAAGCAGAAGAACAAATAGCTCAATAGGCGGATAACTTCAACCATTGCTTCATGTCTCTTTGTCCTGCTTTTTGCTGCCAAAACCTCATAGCAGTAGGTAACTTAGGGATCATAGCATGTCACCGCCCTATACATTCCCCCATCGACTCTACAATTCAACCCCTCAGGTTCAATACCATCCACTAAAATTTAGGGAATTTTGACTCCATTACTTTGTCAAAGAAAGGGCTCAATTAGAGTATTGAAAAGTAAGGGAATGTGTTGGTAGGAAGACGTTACAATCATGAGGTCTATTGGCTTTCTTCAACTGCTATATTGGCTTTCTTCAACTGCTATTGAGATCTGGACAAGACACTTGAACTTCAGTGCAATTTTCGTCTCAATTATTTTCCTTTTCTTTTCCACTCAACATTGAAAGGAATCATGACCAATCACTTGGTTTTGTTATGGCATTGGGATCATCTTCAAAATATATATAAAAAGGAGTAACCTTTCCAAGACGAAAGTTAGTTTAGGGTGTAGGCTTGACAAAAATCGTGGATTCAACCTTCGTGAATTTTGAGTTGACTTTGGATTTAATAAAATAATTTTAGATAATAGACTTAAGCAATATAAAACAAATTGATCTTAATTTGATTAGTACTTCGATTAATTTGAACTTATGAAAATTTTAATTCAAATATTATAAGACTAATCGGATTAATTTATTACCACCTTTATTACATTAAACAAATGTTTTCAAAACTAGACAAGAAATTAAACCGATAAAATAAGAGATTTAAGGTTTATATTCAATCGATATTAGACTGTTGTAAAATTGATTAAAGATTAAATAAAATTTAAAATTTTGATCTATGATTTATCCTTAACTTTTAAAGAATTTGAAATTTAATTGAAATAGTAGATTGTTAAATGAAAATTAATTAATTTATTTTGATTTATAAGAACTTATTAATTTACGAAAATTGACTGATTAATTGATGAATTGATTGGTTTTAATAAGAAGGGTTATTGAAGTAAATTAAACCGAAAAATTAAAAATTGAACCGAAAAATTGGACAGTTTAAAATTTTTACTATTGAAATGGTCGAGTTTTTTTGTCATTACATCAAACTATATCTAATGCATTTTCTTATTAGTAAATCTATAATTTGTATCTTACCTTCTTTTTTATCAACACACAAAAAATACTAAACAAGAGAACTACTTTGTTGTATCATTTATTTATATTAAAGGAGTGATTAAAGGAGGATGGTACTTTCTCACCTATCGCAACCATAGAAGTTCGGATCATCATTAGATCCGCAAGTAAAAAAATGCATTAAATTTGAAGATTAATCAGCTAGCTACATCCCTAGAATCAAATCAAAGTCTTCATCCATCCCTAACCTGAACTTGTAATAATACTTAGAGATGCACTCACTTGCACATCCCAACAAAACTTACCCACATAACAAATAGTCCATTAGAGTATATATAACCTTCATATAAATGTTTTTGTAGATACCATACAAATTTCTATGCATAGACTTATATTGGAATGGTCCAAAAGATCTTCTTATGTATCTGTTGGGAGATACAATAGAAGTTTTTATGCATCAAAAGTATACAAAACTCGGTTTGGAATGATACAAAAGATCATAGCTTGGCAACGATAGACCAGAAGGACAAAAACCCTAATGATGTAGCAACCATGTGAGCACCATAACCACACTATTCTATAGTCACTGACACCAATTTAATTTAATTTTTCCAATCCTTGCCAAAGACTGACACATACAAAGAAAGGTCCTGAGATTATCCTCCATGCCATGAACGCACAAACTGCCAATGTCTTTTAAGTGAGAGATCGATTTTGTTCCTTAAAATCCATTTGAGCCAACAGGAATATCAATTAGCAAAAGGGTTATTGAAGCTTAATAATCGTAATTTAACCATAGTCCCTTGGAATTAAAATCCTAACCTACTTAAATATACCTCTGCAGACAGGAGTAGTTGAGTCATCTTACGACAGACGTGTATAAACTACAAAGTTCAAAATAGAGACGTAGAAGTGAAAGAGACCATAACTATACTTATAAAGCAATCACCAGAGATGAGCACTTGGTGGATACTATCATGTCGTTACTAAAACTGGATCTAGACAAGATTGATAAAACCGGAAAAAGATTACACACAAGTAAAGATGATGTCTTAAAATGACAGCTTTTATTGCGTAGCCAGCCAACTCCACCGCCCACCACCACCTCCAACCACACCAGCTAGCGGCCAAAGAGCCGTGTCAGCTAAGTTTAGTAACGAAATGAATCAGCTTCCTTCTTCTGTCACGTGGCCAATCACCAAGAAGAATAGTGGTTTTTAAGCAGTGAATATTAATGAAGGGTCTTTCTGCTAAACGGGCCACCATTTTTTTGTACAGTTTGCAGTAAATTGAGAGCAACTGATGAACAACAGAAACATAAAGTATATGATCAGGGGTTGTTGAGATTTGTATTTTATGTTTCTGTTGTTCATCAGTTGCTCTCACTTTACTGTAAACCGTACAAAACAATGGTGGCCCGTTTAGCGGAAAGACCCTTCATTAATATTAAGATTTTACGTACTAGATTTGCTCTGCTTTGAATATATATATGCTTTTAAGGATAAAGACGGAGGCTAGAGGCAACCTTCAAGGTTTACGAGATTTATCGTATTTGATTATAGTTTGAGTAATTAAGGAAGAATGATTATATTACGACTTTGGAATGCGAGGTTTGCTTGTCCTAGACAATATAGTCAAACTAAATACTGCATGCAATGCAAGTCGAAATTGGCGAATACACAACATGCATTCATTTCGATTAAATAGTCTTTCTTCTGCTGAACAAGTTTCAATGACTGTACTTTTCTTTTAATGAAACGTACTATTTTTACCATTTTCAGAATATACAATTAGGATTTACTTACATTAAACATTTAACAACGTGCAATATGTTCTTTAAAGTTGCCTTTAGATTTGTGATGTGATGAGGGTAAATATTTATTCATTATAATTTTTAAATATAATTATATGTTTAAATTTACGGTGAGTAATTGGAGATTGAAGAAAAGTACAGTATTATTGTAAAAATCAATAAGTAAAAAGAAGATCACACTAAGAAATTGCTTCTGTAGTAAAAATTTTACTTTTCATCAATAACCTTCACTACAAGTATTATTTTTTATTATACTCTTAATTAATATGATTAATAATATATTTTTATGAAATATTTTATTTACTAAACTTATTATATTTATATTTTCTTATTTATAATTTTAAATTTATATGATTAATAATATATTTTTTAATTTTTTATACAATAATTAATAGTTTATTAAATGAATGAAATTTTTAGTCATTTTATCTCTTTTTAACAATCGCAACCGTAACCGTAACTGTACTTGCCAAACATCTATTTTCATATTTCAGCAATTACCAAAACAACAATTTCAAACACATAAGTATCTATTGAGAATAAATTCTTATCATTTCCACAGGTTGATTTCAGCAGATTGTCAATTACCACCACTCTCCTAAATTAAGCCTAAAAAGGCCAAAGGTGCGTTTCAAAATTTAATATAACATGAAATTTAACATTTTGAAGCATTTAAATTGAACTATAATGTTTATAAAACATTTAAAATAGATCTTAAATATATTAAAATTTGATGTAATTAACTTCTTATCAATTAAATGTTACGAAACATGACATTATTTTTATATTTTTTAAAATAGAAAGTGAGCTCTACTACTACATAATTAATTAAATTAAGCAAAAAGTGAGTGAGATTTATATTTATATATTTTAAACAATAAATCTTAGTTACAATATAATAGTACGGTTTATTTTTATTTAAAAATAAAAAAATAATATCATGACGTGAGATTTGAAATTTAAAATGCATTTTTAGTCTAATTAAAAATGTAATGTCAATCAATCCATTGTTCCTACCTGAGCTTTAACGACCTCCACCTTGCATGTCAATCAATGCATTGCTCCTACCCGAGTTTTGATGACCTCCACCTTGCATGATATTTACAATACAACTAACACTTACACTCAAATATTAAAGATTTCTTGGTAGTATTAGATTGCTAGTTCCTTAAGTTTTAAGGAAACATGTCAGAAATTGCATGCAACTTGCTAGGCAAGAACTTAGCATGATCTTCCTCCCCTAGTGCTAATCTGGGAAAGAAATTGAAGGCAACAAATTTCCGCCTGAACTTTCCCGATCGATTAATTTTCGTGGAAAAATGACAAAACGCGGAGAGAAACAGAACATTTGCGAACTTGCAAGGAAAGAGCAAGAAAAGATATGAAAAAAGACGAGCAGTGGACCAGCTTTTCCTAAGGTTGGGAAAACTTAACTTCAAGATGAAACAGTGTGAAGAAGTTACACGCGGTGTCGTCATCCTAGAGAGATTCTTTTGGACGATAGTCTTGTCAGGTTGATTTTAATTTTCTGCAACTACCACCTTCAAGGTTTTCTCACTTTCCGTCATGATTTCTTCAAGAACTAAGCAATTACAGTTTAAACTCTAACATTAGGAGCCTCACTCCCTGTACTTTTGGGATTGATCGAGGATGTAAATTGCAGGATATGCCTCAACTGGCTAAAAACTTGAGCTTACCCACTAATTTTATCATATAAAGGGCCCAAATTTTAAAGTTTGCCCCTAAGATTCAAACCCTTACCCTGCAGGTCACCAGCATGGCAGGCACCACACCAATCAAAACTTTGCCAGTTGAGCTATGCCCCGGGAGCTAAAGAGTTGCCAATCTTAGACTCGTATATAACTCCCATTTCACTTCGACTGATAAGTTTGGGTTAAAAATTACCAATAATCTCTTGATCTAACACTTTAATAATTTTATTGGTATGAATACTTTTTAAGTTATTAAGTATTTTTAAGAGTTTAGTTAATACTTATTAAAAAAATTGATTAATAAGTCCTAACTTTTAATCAAGTCAGTTCGATCAGTTTAATAATAAAAATCTTGAATCGAATTCGGTTTTCAATTTTTCGATTTGATTTAGTTTAATATTTTTGTTGTTAAAAAAAATGTTCAGTTTATTAATTAATTTATCAATTTTTGTAAACTAATTAATTTTTATAATTCAAAATAAACTAATTAATTTTTATGTAATAATTTTCTTTTCCAATTAAACTTTAAAATCTTTTCAATAAAAAAGGACGACCTTTTTAAATAATTTTTCAAATTTTAAAATTTTATTTAATCTTTAACCAATTTTACTTTAAACTTTAAGTCTCGTATGTTATCGATTTTAGAAACATCGTGTATGACACTTATATTAGCTACAACAAAAAGCTTGGCTCAATTTGAAGTGGTAGTGACTAAAAAAAGTTATAAATAAAAGGCCATTTTTTAGGAAATGACAAAAAGAGAAGTGAGCAACTTTACTTTAGTTGGAGGTAGCCCTAAACTTTTGTACAATTTGAGCCTCATACAGTTCAAATCTGCTTAGGCATTGGAACAACAAGACCATCCACCTTTACACATGTTTAAAACAAAAACAAAAACGTTTAGCTGGAACGATAGAATTAGCATGTGATGATCGAATCTCAAGCACAAAAACCTTTCGAAAAGGTCTAGTGCCATTCCTACAAAGCCATGATTAAGATGTATAGCTATGGTTGACACAACTCGAGACATGCCTACTCCCAACTTATACCAACTCAAAAGGGCAACTCCATTAATAGTTTAAGTGTTGCTTTTTATTGAATTGATATGTATATAAATTTATTCCATTTTTATAAAATAATTAATAAATTAAAATTATGTCTAACTGGATAGCAATTATACCTACCAATGCCTACCAAATCTGATTTCACTATTTTTTAGTTGGAAAAAAAGGAAAATGATAGTTTTTACGGCATTAATTTTTTTTAATGTAGCTCGTTTAAAAACATTGACTTTAGTAGTTAAGATAAGATTGTGTATTATCGAACCTCCTCAAGTCTGACTTTATTAAAAATAAGAAGGGCACTTGCTCAGGACTCATTTTTATAAAAAACAAAATAGAGTTCACTTTTGATCTTTAAAAAAGCAAAATAAGATAAAATAAGACTTACATTTAATCTTTATAAAGAACAAAATAAGACTCGCTTTTGATTTTTATAAAGAATAAAATAAGATAAAATAAAGTATACTCTTGATCTTCATAAGAACTTTTTTTAAAACTTTATACGAGCCTATAAAATATTAGAAACAGCTCGTGTGTTAGTAAGATTTTGGTTGTTGGTATTGCAGGAATTCAATATTGATTGATAAATCTTTTTCCCTCTTTGCGATTAAAACACTGTTTCGTCTTAACTAATACACTAGATTTTTCTTACATCAGAGAACAAGCAGTCGCTTTCTAACCATGTACAATGTTGCTAATTTATCGGATGTGATAACTTGGAAAGGTAAAAACTTTATCTATAAAAGAGTAAAGGAGTGGTATTGCTTGCTGGGCAACTTAAAGCCATCAACTTCATAGTTAAAGGACAAATCTTTGATCACTTAACAAAGTTGTAATCTGTTAAAAAGGTCAAAATATACGAGATGATCAAACGTCGAACCACCTATTTTTTCCTACTAATTTGACTCAGACAGGTGTTTCTGTACAGATTCAGATTCAGATTCACACTCATTATTCAATCTAGTTCTACCTCCTCTCATTTTGTGTTCCTTTTTTCAATCAGTAACAATGACAGAAAAATAATTCAGATAGTTGATAGTATAGGTTCATAGGGCCGTGTTATGGGGGAACGGAATAGAGTACTGAATTGAACTCGGGGTGGAAATTTTGAGGAAGGTGTAGGTGTGGTCTTCTAAAAGTAGTTCGAAGCTCAAGGTTGAAAATTGTACTTTCTTCCAGTGAAACCCAGAAAGAAGCTAAATGATATCCTTCTCTCTTTTTTTCTTAAATTTTTATAGCCAAAGCCACAGAATCTAAAAATGTGATAACATTAGGTACCAAGTTTATGGATTCATACTCACTAAGATGAGAGGAGAGCCACAAAGAGAACATTGATTCAAGTTTATCTGATTACTGTAACATATATATCTGATTATTGTTATAGTTATATATGATAAGTTGAAAAGGAAGAAAAAGTACAATACTTCACAAAATTCTACTGTTTATCTGCAGATTATACTTTTAACAAGTACTACAGAAAAAGGGGCGCATGCCGAAAACATGTATAAGGCAGATTTTATCACCCCAAATTTTTCCCAAAAATCCCATTTTAGTTCCCAAAGATGTGAGCTTTTTTACATAACAGAACATGCATTGGGGTTCTCATCACTGAAGATCTGAGGAGGGTATGCATTGAGGTTCTCATCACTGAAGATCTGAGGAGGGTATGCGTACAACTCCGTTGGATATCTTAGTGGGTAATAATAATACTCATTTTTCTTCAACTCCACAACCTTGGTCTCTTCTTCTATCGTTTCCTCTGGTTTAGGTTCGCTGTCACCTTCTTTCATGTCCTTTGTCTCCTCTTGTCCGCCACCTTTCTTTTCTTTGTCATCACCTTCTTTCTCTCCTTTGGATTCTTTTCCTTTTTCTTTTTCTTCTTCCGTCTTCTCTGGCCCTTGATTCACGATAACCGCGTGCTTGCCTGTTCTCTTGTACACATATTGGACTAGTTTTGGAGGTTCAAACACTCCCTTCACTGTCACCTGTGAGCTCTTTAGATCTGGTTCAGCTGATTCCACACCTATGCAATGGAAGTATTTCCGAATCAGATTTAGAACTCGTGGTTGATGGGATTTGAGTGGAATTGAAATTAGACGAGTTTCAACAAGCATTTTTTTAACTCTTGTTGGACCCAATGCAATGGAATCGTAAGACTGCAAAACGATAAAATAAAACAAAGGCAAGGGAACAAGCTTCTCTTTAAGAGATTCAGAGATATGGAGAGATGGAGAATAGAATAGAATGAAGTAAGAGCCTGGAAAAGAAAGAAAAAACTTGACTCTGTTAAATTATAGAACATAACATTATAAGAAGTTCATACCTTTCATTCTCTGTATCCGTTTCTTGAGTTCCATAGCGCAGGCTTCGCAATGCATGTAAACTTTCAACACCACGAAAATCACCTTAGGCTGCAACATAATCAAGAAACGAACCAAAACAATCGATCCGCTGAGAAATGAATTAAATTCAGTGTCATAAGAAGACAACTTATAGAAGTGTTAACTAAAGACCTCTTCTTTTTTCTCCTCCGGCTTCGGTTCCTCCTTCTGCTCCACCTTCTTCTCCCCCTCCTCAGTCGGCGGTTTGGGAATCGGAGAGATTAGCTGCACCTGTCTGTGACTCTTCCTCTGAACTCTGTCCAAAACTTTCAATGGATCAGCTTTCTCACCCTTCACAACGACTTTACTAGTCTTACAATCAGTAATCACATCTTCAACACCTGAAAATTAAAGAAGAACCCCATTAAAAACTTGCAAACACCCATTACAACCAACGAACAATTAATGAAGATGAACACATAGAACTCACCTTCAAAGCCCTTGAGGCACTTACGAACCTTTCGAGCACATCCTTCGCAATGCATGTAGACTGTAAGCACTATTTCTTGTGGTGGTGGAGGTGACTCATCTTTGGACTCCTTTTTGTCCTTGGATTCCTCTGCTTTTTTCTCTTCCCTTTTGTTGTCTACTGTTTTTTCTTCTTTCTTCGCTTCCTCCGGTTTCTTAGCTTCTTCTGGTTTCTTCTCCTCCATTTTCTTCTCCTCAGCTGCTGGTTTCTTTTCCTCCTAAACAAAAACCAATGTCAAAATCACAACAAAAACACAAAACTGAATAAAAAACAAAAGCGGTAAAGAACAAAAGGATTCATTGTAGACCTCCCCCATTAGGTTGCTTTGAGCTAGCTTTTTCGGGATTCCAAGTACAGTGAGCAATGAGTTGATGAAGATAAGCTTTTGAAGTGTCCCCTCTCTCTGGGTCTCTGGGAGTGTGTGCACAGAAGATGAGTTTGTTTGGGTTTAGTTATCTCTCTCTCTCTGTTCCTGCGAACAACTTACCGCTTCAGTTCTCTGTAGTTTCCTAAGCCATGCCTAACGAATGGCCTTGATGACCATTATATTTCGCATCTTACCGCTACGTGGCGTTTTATAATTGGCACTTATAGTTTTTTTAAAAAAATCTGCTTATTTTTCTCCAAATGTTCATTTCTAAAAATCTAATGGTTCTTATTAATTCTTATGATACTATAATACAAAAACTACAAATATCATAATTAAACCATAAGTTAAATAGGCGGCACTAATTGGATTGAACCATTTAGTATACCTATACAAAATTACTTGCTTTTCTCCTCATGCAATTTATTTGAAAACGGTATTTTTACTAGTTAAGGGTAAAGTTAAATACTGCTAAACCTTTCAAAACTTACATTTTAGCAAAATCTTGACTCAGAGGTGTTGTTGTTATAGATAATTGAAGTGGGACTAGATAATTCTTTCCAAGTACAAAGTGTTAGAAAGTTCAATTTATGTTATACGATTGGTTAAATGTGCCAAAAATTTAATAAAAAATTCACTGATACGTAAAATTTGAGAAACTTTAGTAATACGTAGTCTTACTCTTGATTAGTAGAGCGATTATTTTTGAATTAGTTAAATCTATCATTTAATTTAAATTTCAATAATTTATTAAAGAATTATTAGATGCAATAAGTAATTTACCATGTATGTATGTTAAAGACTTAAAGGGTACATATTAAAGACTGCAAAAGTTTGGTGGGATTTATTAAAAGGGCACGTTGGGCCCACAAGATTTGCCAGTTTCATACAGTGAGACAGGCCTGTGCTGCAAACTAAACATGCATTTGTACGACCGTTGATTTTGGAAAAGATCGAACGGTTCAGACATGAAGAGTTCCACTTGGATGACGTTCCTTAACAGGGTCCTAGACTTACTTCACCGTGCGATGGATTCTGTGGCCAAATCATTTCTATTATTTCTGTTTTAATTAATTACGATTTTAAGGGTGGAAAATGAAATTAATGCTCATATTAATATAGATTACTTAAAATGTATTTCGTAATTGAAACTTTTAAAGAAGATTTTACGTAATTTTTTCATTAAATTATTTAAATTTAGTTAAAATTATGATGTAATTGACTATTATGCGTATTTCGGAATTGATACAAGTATCTTAATTCGATCTTATCACACTACAAGAAAACAGTCATCTAGTTACGGAAAATACCGAAGGAATAGATAAATATTTCGTTGGTATTTAATATTACCGACAGAGAAAAACGTCGTAGATTCGGCCGTATCTAACTTTACTGACAGTAAAGAAATTTCCGTCGGTAAATTTAGCGTTGGAAAATAACTTACCGTCGGTAATTTTTGCCTACCGTGACAATTTTTCTTTCTGTAAATTACCGACGGGCTCAAAGTTTCTAACACTAAATTTACTGACGGTAAGTTCCTTAACTGTATGTAAATTTAGCATCATAATGTTTAATACCGTCGGTAACTTTACCGACGGTAACAAGGTTTCCGTCGGCAAATAAGTTTAACCATTACCGATGGAGAACAATTCCGTCGGTATATATTATAGACACGTACCGACGAAATTGTTGATGTTCCGTCGGTAAAGTTATTGATTAAAATTTTTTAAAAAATATATTTTCATTATATTTAAATTATAACCGTTAGAAAATTTTAATAATTAAATATTTATAATATATATTTAATTTGGTTAAATAGAAATTTTGATTAATGATTAAAAATTAAAATATCTTAATTAACAATAAAAATGTTACATTGTAAATAATAATATCTGTAATACAAACTAAATGACCAATACTACACTACTAATCGGGAGTTGGTGGATTGTCTGGTTGGTGCAGTGACCTGTTGCCCTTACCCTTCAATTCATCCATCTCCCGACGGAGCTGAGCGTACAGGTCCAACGACTGTTGTTGGGCTGTTATCGTCTGTTGTTGCGCAACTATCGACTGTTGCCACTATTCCAACGTCTGTTGCAACTGAGTGGACAATGTCTGCACTGTGCTCTCAAGTGCCTCCACTTTATTGTTGTTGAACCGCCTAGCAGATGCTGCTGTACTAAACGTGGAGAATTGCAAATAACAAGTATTCATAAATGATCCTAATCTGAATATCCTCTCACGACGATCCCTACCACCAACTGCTTCAAGGTAAGTTTCAGTCTCATCAACATTTTCAGATTGCTGAGACTGCCGTTCAATGGTTTGCTGTATTTGGTCCTATTAGAAAGCAGTGTTTATATATTAGTAAGTGATAATTATTAAGCATATTGTTAATATTAAATCATAAATTTGACTTACATTGACTCCTCTACAACGATCGTTGACGAATGTCACCCTGTTATACTTCTTAGTATAAGTGTGCAGAAATAGTTGACGGGGTGTAGGTGTCACGCCTAAAGACTTTTCCTGCATGGGAATAAAATGTTAATTATAAATAAAATCGATTTTACAAAGCAAATTCAATTAAAATATAGCAAAGAAAAGAGATGAGAATATAACTGTTAATTGTTGATACTTACAAGTCTCTGTGCATACTCTTGGTCGGTAATAGATCCTCCCGTATGTACGGGAAGACTCTCTCCCTCGGGTCCTCCACGTATGTTGGTCGAATTACGCTATGAAATCGACATCGCCGCAGATGATGTCCAATATGTCAGCCAACGACTCCATATTTCTTCATAAATAAACAGCAATCGTACAACCGCCCTACGTATCGCACCAACAAAGCTGCGACAACGTGTACGCGCTCTCGACTCCCACACTTTATATATGATCTTGTCTAATTGAGAATCCTAAAAAAATTATTTTTATAA
>JANIIA010497721.1:0-14713 GCA_027478495.1 Erythroxylum alaternifolium | reverse complement strand
TATCTCTGTGTGTGTGTGTGTGTGTAAAAGATTTGGTTTCGCCCTACCTTCAAATTGAGTTTTGGGTAGCAAAGTCGTATCAGAGTTTATAGGTGACTCCCACGTCTTGTGTCCGAATCGCAGTAAAAACCATCCTGCGTTCCAACAGTACTGGAGTTGGTGGTTCTCCCTCAGAAGCTTTATATATATATTCTTCATAGTCTTCGTATAATTCAAATAATGATAGGTTTTTTAATGCAATAGTTATATGACAAGTCGGTCTTTTTATGAGATAACCCCGTTTGCAAGCTCGAAATTTTAGTTTTTTTACTGTAATCCCTTCGTTAACTTCAGCTTTACTAATGACTAAATCAACTTCGTTGAAATTCATATCATGACTAGAATTTGGTACTACAGAATAAACCAAATTTAAAATGGGATAATATGTTCGATACGGTATGAGTTTGAGTATCATAAGTATTTCTTCGTAAGTTGAATAATTCTAACTATTATTAATAATTCTAAATACTAAATATTAGAATAATTCTCAATCTAAATAGAACTCTTATATTTTCCAATCAAATTACACCTTACCTTATTAATCACTTCAGAAATAACTAGTAAACAAACCTTTTCACAATGACATGGACTAACGTCGAAAAAGAAGACTTGGAAAGGTTAAGGTGAGAAAGCAGATGATTGTACTATATTTGACCCTCCAATTGCTATGCTTAACTTCCTTGACCAAAAACTCATATTCGAGTTTGAATTGTCACGACAAGGAGAAAGGACTTGGAAAAATAAGCAGGTATTGACTTGTCGTGTTCATCACTTTAGTTGTAAATGGTAGGACAAGAGATTCATAATGACACGGAGTAACAAGAGAAAGAAGACTTGAAAAAATAAGCAAATAGTAGGATAAGAGTTTATATTTAGTTGGCTGACCTATTGACTTATCGTATTTATCACTTCAGTTGTAAATGGTAAGGTAAGGGGTTCATAATAGGCTTCAAGATAAAATAGAAAAATAAGGAAATAGAAGAAACAAAGGGATAAAATGCAACAGGGAAATAGTTTGACTGTGTATTTCTCTGCTTCCCAAGCTTTGTCCAAGAATAATAAGCTATTGTGTAATAGCCTAATGCCATGTGGATCTTTTATTATCACAAAAGGTCTTGTTTGTGACTTTCATTTCTGCCAGGTTGAAAGCTTTGGTGGCCATTCCAAAAGTACAGCCACGATTTGCAATTGCCATATGGAAAAAGTATCCTACAATGAAGTCCCTGTTGAAAGTTTATATGGACCCTAAAAAATCAGTAAGTATAGGCAAGCCTTTTGTTTTATTTTACTCGTTGTTCTGGAGTATCCATTACTCGTATCATTGTCAAAATGATCTCCCTTGGTTGGCCATTCTGTTCTGTTGCGTCTGAAGTAAGTAATTTGCAACACAACATTTATTATTCTTACCAGAAGTGTGAGAAAGATGTGTAAATCACTAGTATTTACATAAATGATGAATCTGTTGGATTGTATGGTGGAAATATGAATTGAAATAGTGTTTCAACCTTTTCGAAGTAGTGCTTCTGGCATCATTGTCTTTCGTATGACGCAAAACTAGAAATAGCTACAATAAGCTATCAAGAACCTAGTATCCACTAGAAATATTCAATGCAAATCTCATCTTCCCTGACTTACACCAAGCTCTATACACTCTATACTTGGTGTATAGAGCTTAGTGTGTAATTAATATGCTTGGCATTCTTGACGAGAAATTGATATCAGTATCAGTTACACCACTTCATACTTTATCTTTGCCATTTCTACTGATATATAGATGAATTCTAGTGTAGCTTCACATTGCATATTTGATCACCTTTCATAATTCTTTTTACGGGAAACTTAATATTTATGTGAAGTAATTTTAAATTTTTTAAAAAAGAGAAAAATAAAAATATTAATGACATCATTTTATCATAAAAAATTATCATTGTTAATATTAAAAGTAGTACAATAAAAATTTCATGATACTAATTATTAAGAAGAAATTAAACTAATTGATCTTATATAATTCATGAGGTAAATAAATTAACTAATTTATAGCTTATTATACAAGAATGAAAAAAGAGAAATAAAGGATTTAGAAAAATTAAAACAAACATTGCTTTTTAATGTCTCTTGTAAATCAAGAGTTCAATTGAATATATTTTATATGTTACTCACATGAATTTTACTTTAAAGTTTTTTCAAGAATTAAAGAAAAATTTAGGCTCTTTCTACATAAATTAACGGTACTTTTCCCTTAGAATTAAGTCTATGTCTTAATCAATGAAGAGTAAAATCAAGATAAGAGTGAATAAATGAAAATTAATAACTATCGTCAATACACTCACAAAATATTGATATTTAAAAAATAAAATAAAATTATAATCTTATATTTATGAAAAGCTTATAAACCTTTTATATTAAGATTGAAAATAATCAAGACCATATAACAATGGAATAAAATGAATTATGAAATAATGATAATATTTTTATTAACACAATAATTTTAAACAAATAAATATAAGTCATAAAAAGATTGGCAAAACTAAAATATTAATGACATCACTTTCCATAATTCTTTTATGAGAGACTTCAAAAATTAGAAATATTAATGACATAATTTTTTAATATATATATATACATATATATCTAAATTATATCATTTCGCTATTAAAAATTATGAATGTTAATTTTAAAAATAATACAAGGATGGTTTATTATTCTTCAATCAACTCACCCGCTTAACAAAAAAAATTAAAGATTTAGAAAAATTAAGAAATTATTGTTTTTTTTTTTAATGTTCGACTCTCTTGACCAACAATTTATATTTAAATTCTCATCATCTCCCGTTACCTAGAAAGACAAAGCTGTAATTAAGTCATCTTACAGTTTTCATCTTTTAAAAAATAACCGTGATTGTTGGATAAGATTTTCTTCCTCAAAATTTGCCCTACAAAATGACTGTGTGTATATGCATTATTGTATATCTCTATTGGAATTTGTCAAAAACTACTTCAGCATATATACAATATTGTGTGTATATGCAGAATTTCATATTTAAAATTGAAGTTGTTGAATTATTTTTAATTTGAAAAATTGTAATATAAATTATTCATCAAATTGGCTGTTAATAATTTTGAGTAAATGTAAGAACTTTTAGAATATGATTTTTCATTATAAATATGTAATTATAATAATCATATATAAAAAATTGGGTTCCTTTTAATAAATATATACTTCATTATAATAATCACATAGAAAAATACGGGACTTAAGTTTAATACTTCAATTCAATTTTAGTTTGATATCATACGGAATAATATTTTTCGTTTAGCCTCATTTATTATTATTTTATTTATTAGTATTCTTTTTTAGATAAAAAATGAAGTACATATTTAAATATCATGTTCCAAATTCCTATTTTTTCTATTATTCCTATTCTATGCATTGGTTTCACATTGGTTACTTTTATTCCTTTGAGAATTTCAGTAGAATGTCGAATAACATCTTTTATAATTTGCACATAACAAATGTACACAATTATCAACTCCAGTTAAGAAATTTTTAATAAAAATAAAAATTGTATTACAGACAGTAACATAACTCATAAACAACGCTGTTTATTATTGTAAATCGATATATGAGCAAAAAGTGCTCTAAAGATACAATATTACATCCAGAAATTATCTTATCCCTAATTTTGACAGAAAAGAAAAATTATCGACAAAAAAGTAGTAACAACTGTTTTCTCGATGAAGTAGAACTATGCTTTTCGCCAATATGGGTTTATATACAAAATTGCAAACATTGTGACTAATATTATAGTAAAAGTCACAGAAAAACTTGTATAAAAGACATTCATGTCGACAAGGCCGTCATCAACTTCATCATCGTTTGAAGATGGTAGTGTGGGTGTTTCTGAATTGCAATTCTTCAATAGTGGTAACCCGCAAAGAAAAGGATTCCCTTCGTAACTTCTCTCATCAAATGTGGCAAATTGAGCAACCCTATTGGGTGTCTCACCAGAAAGGTTATTGTAAGACACATTGAAAACTTCTAAGAAGTTTAGCTCTGTAAGCTGATGAGGAATTGTTCCGCTCAAGTTGTTGCAAGAAAGATCCAAAGTCTCAATTTTGGACATGTTTGAGAACAAGAAAGGAATAGGTCCGAATAAACTATTATGTGATAGGTTCAAAAGGTTGATACCTTGAATACTTCCAAATTCGTAAGGAATTCGACATTTCAAGTTGTTGTTGGAGAGATCCAATCCAATAAAATCCATGCCAAAGTTTTGCTTCATTTTGTAACCAAAAATGTTTCCCTTCACTACAAATTCAAACTCCCCAATAAGATCTAGTCCACCACCAAAAGTCTCGTTTTTATACTTATACGTATAATTGGTAGAGAGTGTGGAGAGCTTATTATGTGAAAGATCAACTAGCCTTAACTCATTGGTCATCTTCCATAAATTAATTGGGATCTCTCCAATAAAACTATTATGACCTAAGAGAAGATACGTTAACATATAAAACTTTTCAATCCACTTTGGAATGATACCAATTAAACGATTATGGCTGAGATCCAGAACTTCCAAATTATTAAAATGGGAAATTAAATTAGGGAAAGGTCCTTCCAATCTATTTTTTGACAAATAAATTTGTTGCAACTGTGAAGTTCCCAATATTGCAGGTATGCTTCCAAAAAGCATGTTTTTTGAAAGATCCAGCACATGAAGAGCATCCATTATTCCAATCCACTTCGGAACTTTGTCAAATAGTTTGTTATCACGCACGACAAAACCCACTAAGAAAGAACAATTAGACAAACTTTTCGGAATGCTTCCAGTAAACTCATTTTCCGATAGATATAACCACTCTAACCTTGGAAAATATGCACATACCTCAACTGGAATGCCACCGTAAAGATGATTTCTGGAGATATCCAAATAGCTTAAAGTTGCATTAGGATTACGTGTTGGAAAACCCAAAGATCCCGAAAGAGAACAATTGGAGAGAACAAGGCTTTCTAATTTTGTATTGTTTTCTAGTAACCAACTTGGAAAGCTCAATCCTATCATTGGAATTCCAGAAATGTCGAGATCGTGCAAATCATGTTGATAGTACAAAAATTCAGGAAATGATCCTCCTCCATAAGTGGAACTTAACAAAAGAGTCTCCAATTGAAACTTGGGTGTCAAATTACGATTGACCACCTTTGTTTCTGTATAAACTTCATTTCCACGAGCGTCAAAGTTCTTGAGTTTGGAGTGGTTGAAGAATGGAGAAAGTGAACTTGGAATTTCAAACTGATTGTAATCCAGTGTTAGTGTTGTGAGAGATGTGAGCAGTTTTAATGGGGATTGTGAAGTTTTTCCAGTAAAGTGATTATCGAAGAGATCTAGTTCTTGAAGAAGTGTTAAATTCACCAAACAATGGGGCAAATTACCACTCAGATTATTGTCAGAAAGATGGAGCACCCGAAGATTTGTGAAGTGGCATAAGCCTAAATGTATGTTAAAGAGAAAAAGATTAGAGAGATAGACAACTACCAGAGACTTCAAATTTTATTATTAAGGAAATTAACTAACCTTGAATGCTGCCAGTGAGCTTAGAAAGCGACAATGATAAAGTCTCAAGCGAAGTCATATTTGCAATGTATTGTAGGAAGGTATTGATATTAGGCAAGCCTGCAACTATAGAGAAAATTATTATTAGATTTAATAAATATTACTCTTTCAGATTAGTGAAAAAGGAAATAATAAAATTTACATCTTACTCCGTGAAGCATCCATCATGCCCATGCTTAATGTCCGAAGAGAACGAAGAGCACCAAGACTTTGTAAAAGGTTCACATCCAAAGAAGACTCATCCAAGTATAACTCTTTCACATTATTCATCTCTATTTTGAAGAAAAGAAAAAAATGATATAAAATTTAACATAAGTGCAAAGACAATTCTAATTTTAATTCAAATAAAAATATATGTTTAACTTACCTTGTGAAAATGATGCTTTTGTAAAATTATTGTATGCTAAATGAAGGGACTGAAGGTTTGGGAACGCTTTTAATGATTCCAGTTGAAAGTTGCTTCCCATATTAAAACCTTCTAGCCAAAGGGTGCTTATATTGCTTTGAACTTTAATATCTAAAAGAAGTGAAAAAAATAATTAGACAAATATAGATTTTATTAACAAATTTATTTTTCATGAGTTGCTTGAATTTTAACTAACACATTTATTTAATAAAAAAGAACATACATGCTTTAAGTAAGTGAATAAATTATGTGAAGTATATAATTACGCTATTAAATAAGATTTGGGTATACCTTTAGGTACAATAAACTTGTCAATGTTGTTGCTGCTAATGTCTAACTCCTCCATATTAAATAAGGCAGCCAAGTCTTGTGAGCAACCCAAAAACAAAAAAAGCAAACTTGCTTAGATGTTATTAATACAATTAAAAACAAATATCATTTGTTTTAATGATTAAAACAAAATATCAACCAACCTTCCATGTTGATTGATCCTTTTAACTGAGTGAAAGAAATGTCTAAAATTTTAAGAGAGTGAAGTCCACGCAGCAATGGTAATACATTGTTGTTCAAATCATTGTATCCCAAACGAAGGATCTCTAAGTTCCTCAGCTTCTGTAATTCTTCGATATCTATAAAGTTCACTCACATACTTCAACTTACTAAAAGAAATGATAAATATAATTAACTATATATATATATATATGAATATATATGATTAAATATAGCCTTTTCATAATAATTAAAATTAGGATATATGAACCCATATTTACCGCTTATTTCTTGCAATCCAATCGCACTCATGTCTAAAGACTTCAATGATGAAAAACCCGCCACGGAAGTTAGAATGACATTCCCCAATTTATTATAACTCAAATCAAGATATTCTAAATTGATCGCATTTGTTAATCTTTCAAAACCTGCATATCAAGAATATCACAAGTTTGAGACATAATTTGCATTTACGAATGATTTGATTAGAAAATAAAAGCTTTTAGAACCTTCATTCTTTACGCAGCAAACGATAGAATTGTCTTGTAAACTAAGGCTTCGGAGTTCTTGAAATGGAAGAAACATCGAGGCGTTAAAGTACCAATTATCTACAGATTCTCCCGATCTAAAAGAGTCAAGCGAGAGCCCGTAGACTCGACCTGTTGTGGCGTTACAGGCAACACCATCCCAGTTACAACAGTCAACCTCTTTCCCCCATGTACGCATTCCATTGAAAAGAGAGCTGCAATATGGGCAATTAAAAGAAGCTTTCAGTTGCAAGAGAGCAACTCTCTCTTCCTCCAAACACGCATTAGAGCCCCAGCCTTGCAGTAGTAATAACAATGATTTCAGCATCATCATTACCACTGCTGATCTCAGTTGATAGTTTATCCTTGCCATTTCTACTTTTCTATTATAAGAGAAGATTTCTAATATGATATTGTATTGAATAAATCATGACCTGCGACAATCCTTTTATAGGAGACTCTCATCCAATGGGTGCTTCGACGGGCTTATGGTGGTGGTCGCATCTCATGAAGAAAATTTTGGAACTAAACAAGTGGGAGAGACAAAAAAAGTAGAAATACATAACAACGTCACATTTAATATTCCCTAATAAATAAAAATAAGTTATAAAAAATTATTAAAATAAATATTTCAAAATTTTTAAAATTTTAAAATCTAATCTCATACGAATTTGAATTATTTTGTATTTTAATATATTTTTAGTGATTAAGTTTGCACTTCAATTTCTATTTATTTTAAATTATTAGTATATAAATGTAGAAAAAAATTATAAAGCCAGTAGGCAATAATATGAACACGCTGACTTGCTGAGTTCATCACTTCTGTACGTAGTGGTAGAGTAAAGGGTTTTTGATACCAATTATTGATAATACGAGAATTAAAACAATTAAAGATATTCATTCAATTAATAATAAATAATAAATAATAAATATATCTTTTATCAAATCACTTATTTAACAAGTATTTTGGTTAATGAAAAAATAAAATCAAGACTGTGTAATAACCGGGCGAATAGAATTTTGAAATAATAATTTTAAACAAATAAAAATAAGTTATAAAATATTATTATGATAAAAAAGAATTTAAAAAAGACAAATAATAAATATTAATAAAATAATTATAAAATAATTTACAAATTAAAATGCGTATGAAAATTGTTAAAGTGTGTTTTTATTTAAATAATTTTATACTTTGAAAATTAAGTTCATATTTTCAATATTTTTATTATATTTTATTCTTTTCTGCTCTTATACATATATATATATGAAAAAGTTATGGAAAAGTTACATAATAATTTTAAACAAATAAAAATAAGTTATAAATTATTATTATAATTTTATACTTTGAAGATTAAGTTCATATTTCAATATTTTTATTATATTTTATTCTTTTCTTATTTTATATATCCATATGAAAAACAGTTATGGAAAAGTTGTAAAAGTATGTGAAAAGCAGAAAATGATTGTAACTTGTGTGAGTCTTCGATTAATATATCAGAGTAACAGAAAAAGGAAAGACTTGGAATAGTTACAGAAGAAAATAGACAATTTTATAGAACCAATAACCGAATTCAGTTAAATATAATAAGGTCAAAATGAGCTTTGTTAATGGACAACTCCTCATAATTATGTCCTAATCGTGGACGTCAATTAAACTGAGGTTAATCATATAAATTTAAATTATAAATAAAAATATTAAATTAAAATAAGAAAGTTATTAACGGAAAGTAGAATTTCTACCATAGAAGCACCTTTTTATCGTAACCTTCTTTTTACTTATCGATTTTTGCGGTAGTATCACACTTTTCTCTAGCCTCCGTTTATTTACCCACATATTGAAATATAGTCTAAATCTAAGAATGAATTCTAGTATAGCTTCAGACACTATAAATGATCACCTTTTATACCTTTTGTTAGAGACTTCATCCATCTAAAATTAAATAAAAAAGTTTGTAACATTAATTCTTTTTCAAAAATATAAATATAATATTTATTATTCTTTTTAATGAAAAGTCATATAATTTTACTGGGATTATATTCCACTTGTATAATTCTATCATTAGAAATATTATTAGATATAAATACCAGCTTAACTCATTTATTGTAAGAAATGATTTCATGATTCTAATTATTGACAATTCAAAAAATTAAGCTAACTATTTTTAATATACATCTTTTAAAAATAATTACATAATTGGTAATTCTTATATAATTTATGAGAATTATTATGCTGATCACTTTAAAAGTAACTTGTCGGCAAATTTTGTCCCACAGACATGGACCAACAGAGAGAGCAAAAAAAACAAGGCAAAATTTTCCACAAAGACATAGACTAATAGAAAGAAAGAAGACTTGGAAAAAGCAAATACTGGTTTTACCAATCCATATGTGACCTTTCAATTGTGTGGAGGTTATGGGTTCGAGAGCCTGGAAAGGAGCAGCCTTTATTTAAGGTGATGTAATCTTCTTAGTAGTGGCCCATGTTTTGAGCAGGTACTCCTACTATTGTTTAGGATCAGACCCGAATTTACCTATCTATGAGTCTGAATGGGCGGCTCATAGGTTCCAGGATTAGTTGGGTGAAGCTCGAAACCTGAGTTATAAAAAAAAGAGTAATTAAATGAACATAAATAATTATTATGAATAAACTCACAAAATATTATTAATTATTTTCAAAATATAAAATTATATTTTAACACTGAGATTATTACTTTGAAAAGATTATAAACTTTTTGTATTAAGATTAAAAATAATCAGGACCATATAACTATAGAATAAAATGAATTATGAAATAATGATAATATTTTTATCAACACAATAATTTTAAACAAATAAAAATAAGTCATAAAAAGATTGTCAAAAATAAATTTTTTTTGAATTTTCTAAAATTTAAGTCCTTTAAAATTTAATTTTATCATATATTTCTCGAATTTAAATATTTTATACCTTTTATTATATTTTTAGATATTAAAATAATATTTTGTTTTCTTATTTAATAAAATTTTAAATGTCTTGTCTAATTTTAAAATTTTAAGAAGTGAATTAGATTAATTACATAAATATATGCAGAGAAATCATAAAGCAAAGAAGGCAATTATATCAACATGATAAGGACCTATCGTGTTCCTCACTTTTGTAGTAAATGGTAGGGTAAGGAGTTCATAAAGACGTACATTGACTGTGGAAAGAAGACTTAGAAAAATAAGTAATCTTAGGGTAAGGGTTCATATATAGAAGAAAACAAAATATTATTCTGATGTGAGTGATCTCCTAATAAAAAAAAGAGTTTTTTGATAAGGACTTATCGTGTTCACCACTTCGGTTGTAAATGGTAGGGTAAGGGGTTCATAAAGACATAGACTCACTGTGGAAAGAAGACTTGCAAAAATAAGTAAACGATGGGGTAAGAGTTTATGTGTAGAAGAAAACAAAATATTATTCTGATATGAGTGATTCCCTAATAAAAAAAGGGTTTTTTTAAATAAAGAAAACGATTAATTCCGATAATTTCGGACCTGCTCGTCACACTAAAAATATTATCTTCATCTATCGTTTAGATACTGTCAACAAGTGATAGAGTGAAGAACTGAATATCTTACTTGAGTCTTGAGATCTTATTATAAATCAATTCTTATTATTATATTGATATGACAAAATAATGAAGAAGAAAATGTCAAAGAGTTAAAGAAATAAGCATTACAATTAAGAATTACTTTTTTAATTTATTTTCAAACTTTAACTTCGAAATAGAAAATTTTCACATATTTTAGTTTTAATATTTGTATAAATGTATGTATAAATGAATCAAAATATGATAGATGAGTGAATATGTTGATATTAATCAATTATTTATAAATATTAATAATTTTGAACTTAAATTTAATTAAATTTAACTTTATATTTAAAAATTAAAATTTTCATAAAGCAAACAAATAGTGTATTATGTATGACTAAAAAAAAGAAAGATTAGTTAAAAAAGAAATGCATATTTTATCTTATACTAATATATTTTAATGTTTTTGACTAGAAATCTATATAGCTTAGACTTTATATTTTTAGTTATTGAGAATTAAAAAATTAAAAAATTAAATTTTTATATAATTTGTTTTTAAAAAATTATATTATTTTTTATTCCTATATAAATTAGGAGATAAAAAATCATCTTGTGGTATTGATCAATTTGAAAATAATTTATAAGGAAAAATGTCTATAAAAACATGGACAAATATCAACATAAAACAAAAAGATTTTTTTATGTCTTGCCGTGTTAATTACTTTGGATAATAATTTATAAGCAAAAGTATCTGCAAAGATATGGACAAATGGACTAATATGAATTAAGAAAATTGAAAAAAATAGGAAAAAAATATAATAATTGTAACATGCATTACTTTTCAATTAGTAGATTAAAGATAATGATTGTCACGCTTGTGATCTTCATACGAGACGCAGTGAATATGGTTGGCGTTCTTGACCGGAAATGGATATCATTATTAGTTGCCCTACTACATACTTTTATTTCTGCCATTTCTACTGGTCTATAGATAATTCTAGTGTAGCATCACATTGCATATTTGATCACTTCATAATTCTTTTACGAGAGACTTCCTCCTTCGTTAATATTTATACGAAATAATTTTAAAATTAAAAAAATAGAAATAGAAATATTCATGACACCATGCATGTTTGAAAAATATATATATCTAAATTTAGAAATAGAAATATTAAGTAATTTAATAATTTAAGTTAAATAAAATTTTTAATTTAAGTAATTAATAATAAATTATGAAATAAAAAGAATATTTAATCTCTCACATATGACATAACAATTTGAAAAGCTTAAAACTCTCAAATTTCACACTTCAATTACTTAAATATAAATTAAGCTCAAAGTCAATTAGATTCAAAGTCAAATTTAAGAGTATTTTTAGTAAAGATTAAAAAACTTAATTGATTCGGCTGGTTCAATAGTAAAATTTTAAACTGTCTAACCTTTTAGTTCAATTTGTTCAATTTACGTTAATAACTCTTGTTGTTAAAAATTGATCAGTTTGTTAATTAATTGATTAATTTTTGTAAATTAATAAGTTCTTATAAATTAAATTAAATCAACTAATTTTCATTTAACAATCTCTTTTTTAATTAAACTTCTAAGTCTTTTACAGGTAAAAATAATATCTTTTAATTATATCTCAAAAATTTTAATTTTATTATATTTTTAGTTAGTTTTATGACATTCTAATACCAACTAAACCTTTTAAATTTTAAACCTTTTATTTTTTTGGTTTAACTTCCAGTCCAATTTTTAAAATATTATTTTTTAGTTTCAAAATTATAAAAATTAATTAATTAAATTTAAGATTAATGAGTAAAACTAAATTTAATCGAGTTTAATCAAATTTAAACTTAAAATTAATTATAAATAAAACCTAACAAGTTTTACTGTAACATTAAATTTTAGAAATTTCCTTAATCAACTTTTAAAATTTTATTTATTTATATTGACGCAAGGATTTATCAATTAGTTGCGTTGAAATAGCAGTAATTGATAAAAATGTGAATTTGGAAAGTTGAAAAAATTCTCCTCAATGGATATATATTGATGAGGGGATAGTGTAAAAATGGTTAATGTAAAAGCTTCTTATTTTTTAAAATTTACCTTTTTTCCAAGAAGATATTTATTGATTTTGGTAATTACAAAAATAGACATTATATTATACGGATCAATGATTTGCTACGACAACGTTTTGCATTCAAGAAATAAAAAGGAGTTTGTTACTCCGGCAGTGCAGCGTTTTTACCAAATCGCTTCAAATTCTATCAATTACTTGGAAAATAATTCATAATTAGTTGAATTTTTAAATGTCTGGACGTGTTAATTATTTGGAAAATAATTCATAAGAAAAAGTATCTACGAAGATATAGATCAATGGATTAGCATGAATTAAGAAAATTTGAAAAAATCGAAAAAAAAACATAATAATTGTAACACGCATTACTTTTCAACTAGTTTATTAAAAATAATGATCGTAAAGTTTGTGATCCTAGGATAAGATGCAGTGAATATACTTGGCATTCTTGACCAGAAATAGATATTAGTATTAGTTGCACCACTTCGTACTTTTATCTATGCCGTTTCAAGTGGTCTATAGATGATTCCAATGTAGCATCGCATTGCATATCTTATCACCTTCATAATTCTTTTATGGGAGACTTCGTCCTTAGTTAATATTTATGTGAAGTAATTTTAAAATTAAAAAAGAGAAAAATAGAAATATTAATGACATCATGTTTAATATATATATATATTTAAATTATACCATTTTATAATTAAAAATTTATTAATGTTAATTTTAAAAGTAATACAATGAGAGCTAAGAGTTCAAGAAATTAAACCAATTAATCTTATATAATTCATAAGATAAATAAGTTAACTAATGTATATAACTTACTATTCTTCAGCCAATTCACTCACTTGATACTTTAACGTGTTGATTATTTTGGAAAAAAGTATATACAAACCTTAAATAATTTTAAAAAATGAAAGACTTAAGAAATCAGTTTTTTATGTCTATGCATCTCATTGGCCGATACCAATCACACGCATAGGATAATCTATAATATGTACGTGGGAACACATGCATCTGTGACATCCCCGCAGCACAAAGAACGTGCACCGCACGTGTAACTTTAATGAGTCATTTATTATATTAAATTACACTGATAATAATGTTTGAAGATTCTTAAACCCTTCAATTATTCAAATTCATAATTCTCCCTTAGTCCCTTACTTAAGATATCAACAAAACAAATTTAATTTTTTCAATGAATCTAGTCATACGTAACATAATAAAATCATACAAATAAATAATCAATAATATAAAACAATTAATAGATGTTACTTTTAATTTTTTTCAATGAAGTTAATTTGTTTCTATTTTCCCCTTAGAATTTGTTTTCTTTAGTATTTTTTACCCCTTGCCAATTCTCTTCGTCTCGCGTTATCTAGAAAGCCAAAATTGTTAACAGTTCACATGTTACTCCATGGAGTCCGTTGGGTTTTACTGCTATTCCTGTTTTCTTTCAAACACAAGAAATTTGATAAATCTAGGTTAACAATTGTAGGAAACAAAAATGCAAAAAATAAGAATATACAATTTACTTGGTTCGATAGTATGAAACTATTTACATTCAAAGTTCCCACTTAATAGTGGTAAGGAGATTCACTAATGCAGAAGAACGGAAGAAGAAACTGGTTGCAGAGTTGAGTGATTTTGTTGAATCACTTGCAAGAGTCTTTCACTCTCCTAGTACTCACTGATAAGTACTCTAGCTAACTCTCAAACCTCCTTTTTCACTCTCTCTCCTTGCACTCTCAAAATCACTGAATACAATATGATGTGTAATACGAAGCTTTCTATGTGCGTTGTATGTTTTGAACTGATGAATGCTTCTGCCTTATATATCTGAAGGAGATGAAGAATGAGGCTTTCGGATGGTTGAAGCTGAAGTATCTCACGTGCCTCCCATGTGACTTATTAACCCTGCGTTTGGTTAGTGTCTTCAAGGGTGAGGACGGTGGACAAAGACGCAAAAGTTCTGTCCTTCATCCTGTTTGCTTGCTGTCCTCACTCATTTTTGTTC
>JANIIA010497702.1:0-14714 GCA_027478495.1 Erythroxylum alaternifolium | reverse complement strand
CATGAGATGTGGTAATTTACCACATCTGGACCCGTTTCTTTGGTCCGACCCGTTCTCTGGAAACGGGATGTTACAACAGTCCTGCGGAGCACATTAGGAAAGCAATTAAGCTAAAATGGATTATTATGAGTGTCTAAGGAAGAATTTTTTCCTTCATCACCATATCAACCCAGGCAATTGTACTTGGTGTATAATCACACGATATATCTATGAGCATAAAGGGATAGTGTATGCATCAGTGACGTTTTGGATGATTTGGGGTATTATGAACGGCCACCTTAACTTCCAATGGTTATGTTTGTTCCTTTTATATATAAGGAAAGACTTAACGGATGAAAGATTGTAAGAATCATTTAGATACAATCACAAAATATAGACAAACACATCATTCTCTCTAATGTGAAGCAAATCATCAAAAGACTTAGAGTTTGGGTTGTGACTCAAATGGTGACTCTAGTAGCCACTATACATCCGGTGTTCGTCATACGTTGACTAGCAAACGACAAATCAATCTACCGCTTCTACATAAGGTCAGTCCTTATTTAAATCTACACTCATAAATGAAAATATGATATTATATGAAAAAAATATGCAATGACGTGAATTATCTGTTATGTGAAATGATATGTTGCAGGAATTGAGTGAACCATCGATGATAGTTACCTCATCTGAGTTCACAATACTCACCCAAAATTTGCATGTTGACATTTCAAGACCGAGAGAGGATTCTAGCTACTGAGAGACCGTACATAAAGCTTAATTCTTGTACTTTTGTGAAGAAGATATGGTTCAAAGGTCAGTCAGCTAGACTGAAGAATTTAGTTAGATCTTTTGTATTTCCTCTTTCATATAGTATATTTTGTATTAGGATATGATGAAGTACATGTACAGATTTTTGAAAGCTACAATGTATGTACATTCAGATTTATGAAATGAAAAGAGGAAATTTGTTTTTAAAATTTGATGACTTTCTTGTATGATAGTAGATGTCATGATTAAGTTGGATAAATTGCCATCTTATAAAGTGAAAGTGTGATAATTAACACGTCATTGTTATAATATATGTACTAGAATGTCATAAGGGTGTTCCGGTATGTACCTTATAGTAGTGGGGGTGTTACACAATAATTAGGTCTACTTATTAAGATCCTTTAAATTTTGATCTAGAGATTAAAAGAAAATGAGTAGATTATTTAGGTAGAATAAAATGACTTAAGGGAAAAGCAAGTAATTGACCAAGAAGTTATTACTAATGACTTAGAAGAAGCTATTGCCAACCCTAAAAGTCCAAAGGAGCTAGCTACCTCATGTTTAAACTAAAGACTTTTTTGTATTACCTTCCCTAATTTTGCTAAACATACTTTTGAGCTTAAATCTGATTTGATTCACCTTTCTCCTAACTTCTGAGGTCTTATAGGTGAGGATGCCCATAAGCTACTTAAGGAGCTCGATGCGGTTTATCTAAAGATGAAATTTCCAAGGGTAATAAAGTGCAAATCATGTTGAAAGATTTTCAATTCTAATTAAAAAAATGGCAAAATATTAATTGGTTGTTTTACCTATGAGGAGTGTTAATATATGGAATAAAACAAAAATGATACTTTTGAAGAAGTTTTTCATAGTATCAAAAACATTGAGCAAAAAAAAAGGAAATTTATGTGATCAAGTAATAACATGAAGAGTCCCACTAAAATATTGGAGCACTTCAAAAAGTTATGCGCTAGCTACCCACGTCACAATATCATTGAATAACTTCTTATCCAATATTTCTATGAGTAATTATTGCTTAATTATGGATAAAAGTCTAGTTATTGAAACAAGTGGAAGAGTACGAGATGAAAAGACTTATGTAGACTTTGATTGAGCATATGATATCAAATTCCTAATAATTTGGCATCCATAATGAAGTTTGCAAAGTAAATAAAAAAAGCAATCATCTATTAAACATCAATTAGATGAGCTAACTTCTTTTGTTAGACACATTGTTATAGGGCAGGCAAAGGTGAAAGCTTGTGATATATATGACAATTTGAATCATCTAACACATTATTGCCTGAATTTGTAAGAAGGGAATATAAAATATATTAATTTTATAAGAGAAACTTTTTCTCAACAGTATAATCCATATTCTCAGGTCTATCAACCAACATGGAGAGATCATTCTAACCTAAGTTATGAAGGGAATAAGCTACATAATTACATTTTAAATAGGACACAGGGTACAAAACAATTTCAGCCTAAACTATAAGCCTCCTGCCCTAACTCAGGTATCTCATTGGAAAATATGTTTAGGGCTTTTGCTACTAATACCATCTAATTCCAATAGGATTTGAAATAGTTTCAATAGGAGACAAGAAACAAGGTCTAGTATTAAAAATTAGGAGAATCATATGAGTCAAATAGCAATTATTATTAACCATTTAGAATCCCAAGATGGAGGAAAATTGCCTTCTCAACTTAGGATAAATCCAAAGAACGTTAGAGTAATGGATATAAGTAATGGTAAGAAGATTGAGGATCTTTAGAGGATTGCACCTATGATTTCCAATGAAGAGAAGATTGAGAATGAACTTATGAAAGAAGAGATGCCTTATCTAGGTTGAAAGCAAATTATGATCAACCATATATGTTTAAGATTAATACCCTACCTTTTCTTAGCAAGTTGATTAAGTCCACTAAGGAGGAAAAGGATAAGGAAATTTTAGAGACTTTTTCGCAAGGTGCAAGTAAATGTATCATTGCTTGACACATTTAAGCAGGTGCCAAGATATGAAAAATCCTTAAGGAATTGTGTACCAATAATATGAAGTTGAGAGGTGATGAAAAGATTATGATGGGTAAGAATGTTTCTAGGGTTTTCCAAAAGAAACTATCTCCTAAGTGTAAGAACCTAAACATATTTACTATAAGATTAATACTTTGAGATTAAGAAAACTATGTTAGATTTAAGAGCATTGATTAATGTTATGCCTCATTATGTTTATGCTTTTTCAAATTTGGACCCTTTAAAAGAAACTTATGTTATTATATAATTGGCTTATCGTACTAATGTTTATCCTAATGGTCTAATTAAGGACATTCTAGTATAGGTGAATGAATTAGTATTTCTTACTAATTTTTATATAGTAGATATGGATGATGATATTTCTCCTAACCCCAGACCTATCTTATTAAGGAGACCATTCTTTAACATTGCACAAACTAAGATAGAAGTTTGTAAGGGTGCCCTCAAAATGGAATTTCATAGGGAAGTGATTCATTTAATATTTTTTATGACATCAAACATCTAAGAAGAACATTCTATTTTTGATATTTATATGACTCATACTTTATTAAAAGAGGAATTTAAGATGAATACAGGGATAGAATCAAAGTGATTTTAGCGTCATCTAAGATTGGAAACCATTAATGATATTGAGTTAGGAGAAGAATGATAGTGGTAGATTACAAAATGTTTTAGTGTGTAGTTTAGTATGTGTTTAGTTATTAAATTGAATGTTTAGGTTAGGATTATGTTAGTGAAATATTTGTGTCTCAAGTGTTTTGTGGGTTAGAGCATATGTTTGAGCTTCAATTTTATGTTTTTGAGGTGCCATGATGTGTTTGCTAGTGTTTCAAGGCAAATTTTAAAGAATGAAGGAGATTCAAAGTAGGCTCGAACTAAAACAGAGCCATGATCATGATTTGCACGACAAACAACGAGCCCTAACTTTTTGAACTTCATTTTTCGGGGACATTTCAGATTTTTAGAGCACAAAAAAGGCCCTAAAGTTGCCTTAATTAAAAAATGCTATAAGAAGGAAAGAAAAGAAAGCAAAAAAGGAGCCTTTAATCTATCATTTTGAGAAACAGTCCAAGAGGAGAGAAGAAAAAGAGAGAGAAAGAGAAAGAGAAAGAGAGGAGAAAGAAGCCGGTCTTCACGGCTGTTGCTTTCCCGAGGCATCTTGATCCCTATTCCATGCATATTTCTTTCATCTTTGTATTCATTTTCTTGAATGTTAAGATAAATACAAATATGTTTATGGATTTGGATTTGATTAGTATGTTCTAACTTTCTTTTGTTATATTACCTTGAGTTAATGTTAATCTAGTTATTTTATGTTATTTTAATTAGGTGTTGTGATTAATTATTGTATCTTTATACTTCATATCAAATAGAGTGCTTAAGTTTAATGTAAAAAGATTGGGTCAGGATAATAAGAGTTAGGTGATCCAATAAACCACACAATCAATCTAGTCGATTATTATATAGAGAGAGATCTCATCTAAGACCCGACTATTTATTAGAGAGCCTAAAAACTAATTCAATTTAGTACTATTGGTAATTGAAAGATTACCTATTCGACACTTAAACCAATTAGGGATTATTAATTAAGGCATGTGAATATAACTCAAGAGAGAGTAATCCCCTTTTGATGGTTGAGAATTGACAACCCATTAACATATAAATGACTAGGTTAGTATTAATAATAAGAAGAATCCCCTCTCTCATAATTTGGTAACTTTTCTTGGTTAATTTCCATTGTGACATTTGTGTTGCTCAATTTTAAGTTCTTTTCATATTAAACTTGTGAATTAATTTCCTGATAATCACTTTCTTGTATTTACTTTTCTGTGAAATTTTATTTTCATTTTATTAATTTTCATAACCTTAGATAACGTAAGATTATATTAATTCACACCTCCTCTGGGATCGACCCTTCATATATTACATTTCACAACCCGTGCACTTACAGTATTTAAGAGCTACAAATTGTAAAGCTTACCTAACATCAATAAAGAATATATTGAGACAATGGCCACTTTGTTTTCTTTAAAACTAGTCACTAAGAGGTATGAGCTTGCTTCCCTATTAAAAGTTATTACCTTCTAATATATGGACACCTTATATGGAGTTAAAACACTACCCTCTCACTTAAAATATGCATACTTAGGGAAAATTAGCCAGTTCTAGTGATCATTTCAAATAGTTGAATTTTAATTTGGAAGGTAAGTTAGTTTGTATGTTGAGGGAGCATAAGAAGGTCATTAGTTGGACTATTGCTAATATTAAAGGAATAAGCCCTTCTTTATTCATGTATTAAATTATGCTTGAGGAAGATGCCAAACCTACTATGTAGGAACAACGTAGGCTAAATCCTATAATAACGGAAGATTTGAAAAAGAAAGTCCTTAAGCTTCTTCATGTTGGAGTTATTTATCCTATTTTGGATAGTAAGTGGGTATTCTAATGCAAGTGGTTCTAAATAAATTTGGAATTATAGTTGAAACAAATTAGGGTAAGTTGGTTCCCACTTGTTTGTAAACTTGGTAAGTTTGTATTGATTTTAGGAAACTAAATTTTGTAAAAACCACTTTTCCTTTCCATTTGTTGATCAAATGATTATGAGATTTATTAGACATGATTACTACTATTATTATATAACTTTTTAGGTCATTTTTGGATGCCTAATACATCGAAGGACTAAGAAAAGACAAATTTCATATACCTATTTGATATATTTTCTTACCAAAGAATGCCCTTCAGTTTGTATAATGCTCCTGCTACTTTCCAAAGATGTGATCAACATTTTTTTTAATATGTTAAGAAGATCATAGAGCTATTTATGGATATTTTAGTGTCTATAGCTCTTACTTTGATTAATGCTTAGAGAATCTTACACTTATTTTAGAAAGATGTATTAAAACTAACCTTGTGCTTAATTGTGAAAATTTCCATTTTAATGGTTGATCAAGGTATAGTTGTAAGGTATATTATGTCTTCTAGTGATATAGATGTTAATAAGTCAAAGATTGATCTTATTTTTGCTTTACCTTACCCTATAAATGTGTGGGAAGTTCATTGTTTTCTTGGCCATATAGGTTTTCATTGCAAGGTTATTAAGTATTTTTTGAGGATAGCGTTTCCTTTTTGTAAGTTGTAATAACAAGATGTTCCTTTTGAGTTGAATGATAAAAGCAAGGAGGTGTTAGACAAGTTAAAGGATTTCCTAACATCCCCACCAGTGATTCAACCTACAAATTGAAGCCTCTCATTTAAGATTATATATGATGCCAGTGACTATATGATAGGGTAGTTCTAGGAAAAAAAGTGGGAAAGGCTGAACATGCAAGTTATTTTGCTTCAAAAACCTTGAATTTAACCCAAATGAATTATTCTAAAATAGAAATAGATCTCCTATCTATTGTATTTGCTATAGGAAAATTTTTGTCATATTTATTTTGTGCTAATGCTATTATTTATTCAGATCATATGGCATTAATATATTTTCTTACCAAGAAAGAAGTAAAGATGAGGCTAATTGGGTGGATTCTTCTCTTTTAGGAATATTAGTTTAAAATAAGAGACAAGAAATAAGTAGAGAATGTTTTTACTAATCGCCTTAGTCTTTTGGCTTGAGAGGAAAATAAGGTTGCTCTGAAAGAAACATTTCCAAATGAAAAATTGTTTTCTACTAGTTCCATGGTATGTATTGGATCTAAAACAAAAACATGCTTGGTTTAACTAAACGATAGATTTTAAAAACTTTTTCCGAAATCAAAACATAGCAGAAGCGTAAATACCAAATCAACATGCTTTTAATCCATACATGATACCACATAAGGAAAATAAATAAATAAGAACAAGATCGAAATATTACCAACTCTTCTCTACAGCTTCGACTACTCACTATTGTGTCCTTAACCAATCTGATCTACCATTTGTTCTCCTTGGACAACTTGGTTATCAAAATCCTTTTGTGGGAAAGGAGAAAAAAAATAATTGTAGTCTTTGTTTTTCTATCATCAGCTAGCTAAAAGAACAAAATGAATAGCTTCTCTTTTACTGTATGTGATGGTTTTGAGAGCTTGGAGAGAATAACACCTCTTGTACATTTTAGCGTCAAATGCTAAATCAATTGTCCTTACATGTCTAACACTTGGACATTATTTAACATCATAATGTTTTCATGTAAGGTGCTTTAAAAACTAGCCACTAAAACCATTTATGAAAGAGCGTTAACGAATGGAGTACTGAGAGAGAGTGGAGACAGTTAGGATAGCACACATTTATTTTATCTTCAAATGCTAAAAGATAAGTTGTCAACCTTCCACTCCAACACATGTACATTTATTGAGAGAGTGAGTAGAGAGCTACATAAAACGTTAATGCTTTCAAAACAAGCCATCAAAAACATTTAATGATAGAAGTGAGTGGAGAGCATAACAACGTACTCTTTCATTCTTTACTCAAGAATGCAATAGAGCCCTACCTTTCATTCATTTCGTGAATTAAAGGAGTTGTACGTTTATGTTATTAAAACAATGTATCAATACCATTTAATGAAGAGCATTACTGAATCCTACATCTTTGTAGAATTCAGTTTTGCTCTCCTTTTTTTAAATTTTAATTCAATTAATCTAACTAATTAAATCAAAATTCAGGCCAATATTAAAAGTTCCTTTGGGCTTATAATTAAAAATTAATTCGTGTAAGCCCAACATTTAATTATATGCTTAAGACTAAATTTAATTAACTCTTAATTAAATTGTTCCAGCCTTATTGGCCCGAATACAATTCATCCATTTCTCTCCAAATTATCTCATTTTCTGTCCAATAACCTCCACTTATTTTTCTTACTTTCCTTGATAACCTTCCTAGAAGCCAAATGGGAAATCTAATTAGACTTAAATAATTCAAGCTCCAATAAGCCTGAAATTAATTTAATCTTATTAGAATTAATTTCGACTTATTAACCAAATGTCATACCACTAAAGATAATTGACTGAACTCTTGAATTACTTGAAATTATGAGAAAACAATGTCCAATCGCAAACTCTATCATGAACCATATTATAGTCATCTGCACAATAAAGGGTAAAATTACCATTTTGCCCTTATGTTGGTTTTTCTTCTAGATCTCTTGTTTCACTTTACATGATGATTAACACAGAAGATCTAATCTTGGTGTTAAGACTTGATGGGTAGCTAGTTCATTAGACTACTAGCGTCAGTTTAATCACCGATCTCCGTAAAAACATCTAGAAGTGATGATATCACTATAAACTCTTTATTTGAGTGAATGTTCCCTGATGCATGTTTCAATTAATTATTCCAACATGCGAACACTGGATTGATACCCTATAAAATTTCATTCCGATCATATCAAGAATTATAATGAAACATACATGAGTTCAGCACTCATCAATATTGTGGTTCGTAATAAACGAATGCTAAGGTGTATGTTTCAAGATTAAAGTAACGACCTACTTTATCCTGTAAAAACATATGTGATTCCAGATTCATTTAATAGTGCCATTACCAATAGTTAACTACTGTCATGATTTGAAACTCATCATTCCCTTAAAGTAAACTCCTTTACTTACACGGAGGTAAATCGCATTCACTACAATCTAAATCATAATCAAGCAACTAACTTTATTAGTTGACTGCAAATCAATTAATTTAAATTATAATAATATACATGTTTCCCATACATCTCCATGTATATATATATTACTTACAAAAGAACCTTAGTACCTTATGACTAGTTATATTATGCTGACAAATAAAACCAAACTCTTTTATTTTATTAATAATAAATATTTTCATTACAATATTGTAACTGGAAGAAAATTAAGTTATATATAAATACATTTGCTTTCCAGGGCACTGTATTTACATAACCCTAATAGTGTGCTTATATTTTGAATTTCTTAGTTGCTAATAAGCTACTTGTAAGTTTATCAAAGGCTCAAATGGACAAGCTTAAAAGTTAAGCTAAATTATATGTGTGGGATGATACCTATCTTTTGAGGCATTATGTAGATAAAGGTATAAAAGGGTATATTCCTGAGAGATACTCTTTCTATTTTGACATTTTGTAACTCTTATACTTATGGTGGACACTTTGAAGTAAAAAGGACCACCTATGGAGTGGTTATTATTGTCCCTAATTATTTAAGGATGCATATCACTTTTGTAAGTCACACAGTAGGTGTCACAAGATGGGTAACTTATCCCACAGAAATTCAGTGTCACAAACTTTCATTTTTATTTATGAAATTTTTTATCTTTGGAAAGTTGATTTCGTGGGGCTGTTCCCTCCATTTTTTGTTTTTGTTACATTATACTTATAGCTGATCATGAATTGAAGTGAGTGAAAGCTAAAGCCACTAAGATAAATTATGCTAAAGTTGTTATAATGTTTGCAAGTCTAACATCATTTCTAGGTTTAAGATGTCGAGAGCCATTATAAGTGATAGGCGAACACATTTCTGTAATAGGGTGTTGGAAGCATTATTTAGGAAATTACCATATCTTATATAATGTTTTTTTCTATCATCCTAAAATAAATGGTGAAGATGAAGTTTCTAATAAAGAAATCAAGTCAATCTTAAAGAAAACTATTTAACCTGACCTAACATATTAGAGCTTAAGATTGGAAGATGCAATTTAGGCTTATAAGACAATTTATAAAACACCAATTGATATATCCTAATATAGTTTAGTGATTAAAAAGTCATATCATATTCTTATGGAGTTGTAGCACAAGGCATAAGCTATTAAGCGATGCAGCATGAATCTAGCTAAAACTAGTTTGTATTTTCTATCTGTGGGATTTGCCCTTCAAACAAGCCTATGAATGCTATCAATGTCATTTGTACCATCTCAACCTCCTACTTGTTTTTCTAATTATGAGATGAAACTTTGAATTTAAACATAAATAGGAAAGTTATATCATATTTTTACATGGTTGTAGCATAAGGCATAGGCTATTAAAATGCAACATAAATCTTGATAAAGCAAGACTCCATAGAAAGTTGAAATTGCGAGCGTTTAAAAAGACAAGGAATGATTCTGATAAGATTACAATGATCTATAAAGAGAAGACCAAAGCTTTCCATGACAAGATAATCTCCAAGAAAATCTTTATTATTGGTCGAAAAGTTATTTTTATCACTCGAGAATTAAATAGTTTCTAGATAAGTTAGATTCTCATTATGTTGATCCTTTTGTGCTATGTATTGTTTTCCACATGGTGTACTAGAGATTCAGAGACTAAAAATAGGGAAGACATTTAAGGGGAATGGTGATTGCCTAAAACCTTATTATGAAGGATTTAAAATGGAGAATGTGGAAGTGGTGGTATGTGAAGGCCTAATTTATACCACTTGGAAGAAAGCATGGAGTCAAGCCAATGACGTTAAATAAAGATGTTGTTTGGGAGACGTCCTAATGAGAGCTTACTCCTTTTCTTTTGTAATTTTTTTCATTTTACTTTTTCTTTTTAAATTCTCTCTCTATCTTACATTCACTTTTACATTGATGACAATGTAATTTTTAAGTGTAGGGGAAAGGAATTTGGCTCTTATGTTTGCTTTTGAGAGCCTTTCTTTCAAAAGTTATTCTCTCCTTTTCGATTACTTATAAAACTGCATAGTTATCATTAGAGAGTCAAATTAATAGAGAAAATCATTATAATTTGGGCATTTATTCTTACTCTTGTTGTTGAGGGTTAAAGGTTTACAAGATTAAGTACAGTCATATTATATTAATCAATTGACATATTTTGGGATGCTTGGATATGATTACGATAAATTACAATTAAATTAGAAATTGATGGATTTAAGTTAGTGATTTGGAGTTAATTGCTAAATATCTAAAGTTTGAGGGGTCAATGCGTAAATTAGCTTAGTAAAATCTTCAATGGTAAAATTGAAGACAATTAGCACTTTATATTTGTGAAAAGTGGCACTTTATATTTGCGACAAGTGACACTTTATATTTACCACAAGTGGACCTTTATATTTGTGACAAATGACACTTTAGACTTATAGCATGTGGAACTTTTGAATGGTGACATATGTTGCCTTATAAATAATGAAATATGGAGGTTTAAATGAGTGATATGTGGAGTCCAAAGTTAGTAACACATAGACCAATAGAATAGTAACATATGGACCAATAGAAGAATAACAAATGGACCAATAGAATGGAACATATGGACCAATGAAATAGCGACACATGGATTAGTTTGAGTTTCTTTGAACTTTCTAGAGAAAATTGATGTAAAAGGCAACATAAGGGAGAGTAAAGATCTGCCATGAGGTTAGAAGAGGGAGAAAAACAAAAACAAGAGAGAGAACGAAAGAAAAAGGGGAAGAGAAGAGGAGAAGTAAAGAGGTTACTAAGGTAAGTCAAAATTCTGGTTTCAATTTCATCTTCCTATTTTGATCTATTTTACATATGTTTAGAGCATGAATTTAAAGAAACTCAAAAGTGAATGTTATACATATGGGTCCTAGCTTGACCGCTGTGAAATTTGCTTAATAAATAGTGACCAGAGCTTGAGTTATGCATTTAAGGATTGCGTACATATTCTTGCTATTTGTTATCAATGACTAGTGTTCATACGCATGTCTAATAAGCTCTCAGAGTGATTGTCAATACCAAGATACTGTCGAGACATCAAGGCAATAGCTCGTTGGAGTGTTCTGTGAGTTAACCTAGATGTTTCTCACTATAATTGATTTGTTTTTGGTTAAATTTCAATTATTTAATTGTTACTTATATGATTGTTATAATTTTAGACATTGCTAGTTTGAGGAGTTTGATACTTGGGGCTATATATGGAAGCGTTTTCAAATTGAATGTCAATTGCTAATTATGTGATTGTTCCTGAAATGCTTATTTAGTTTAAATTGAATGTGAATTCTAGAAAATCAATTACACTGACGGCAAGAAATGATTTGTGAGATGATTCATATCATTGCATTTGACATTCATGATGAGTTAATAGGAGTTGTGTTCAAAATCACCAACATGCAGACATTTAGGGTGAAATGCTCGTAATCAAGGCCAAAGGCTTGTAACGTGAAATCAGGGCTCAATGCTCGTAATTTGAAATAAGGGTTTAAAGCTGGTAATATGACCAAGGCTATAATGCTAGTTAAGCTGGCCAGTAGAAAATTGTTTAAAACTCGAGGCATAAATTGGCATATTTGATCACCATAAAAATAAAGAACAAATAAAGCATATGTGCATTTGCATTTTTGCATATATGATATGTTCTAATTGAATCAAAATATTGCAATACATCAGGACATCATTGATAATGTGATATGGTGATTAGAATTGTTCTATGCGATATGATTGTTAATATGAAGTAATATGCTACTAAAACTGTCCTCTATGATATGACTTACGTAAGTGCATCGATGATGGTTCACTCACTGAATTTGCAAACTCATTAAAATTGAAATGTTGTTTTCAAGTCTAGGAGAGAACTAGCTAGTCTAGTTGGAGTCTAACTTCTACATTTAGACATGAATTAGTGGTCAAAATCAGCTATGCCTACAGATGTCTGTAGTTATTTTGCATCAAGAATAACGTTGTCACTATATCTTGCTAATATCAGACTGTCTTTATTTTTTTAAATATTATGCAAATTTTGATATACCGTCAGTTGCTACTTGGTGTATGTTTTGGGCATTAAATATAATGCAAAGATTTATGAAATGTTTTAATATATATATATATATAAAGATAATTTAAAAGAAAGTTGAGCTTTTCTTTATGTTTTCCTGAAGTGAGAAGCAAAAATATTTCGATAAAGTTGTTCCTCCGTAATATCATCATGACTTTATACATGTTAATTATGGAAAGTATTTTTTGAAAGTAAGGTCAAACTTTGGCAATTTATTGGTTAAAATGCCTCCGTGCTATATGATATTATGTGTAAGGTGGAAATTTCCTTTTGAATTTATTTCTAATATATCATTTTAGTTGAGTATAGCCTCGAATATCCTCTGATATGCTCTATTAGAGTGGTGTGTTAGACTTGTAGTTAAAGAGGAGTGATTAATGATATAAACTAGTGAGATTTTGATCCTCTTAGACTGAAACATCTACATCAATCTTATTATCTTTCTTTCGTGTGTGAACTTTATGAAATGTACTTCATGATTTTGCCTTGATTTTCTATTCAAGCCACACTTCTATCACATGTATTAATATGAAAATGATATAGACATTCTTTATTTTTCAAGCTACATTAGTCAAATAACCTTCCTAATAATATGATCTTTGTTGTTGTTAAGCCCCTTTGAGCTTTATTAGCCTTTTTTGTGTTAACCACATTACAAGCTTTTAACTTTAAAAAATTTCTTACCCAAGCCCTAAAACTAGTGCGGTATTGTTGATCATTAATGTTTTTGGATACACAAGAGAATAAATGTGGATTTATTCATATATGAAGGTTGGCTATAACTAATGGAATGCGCAACTTTCATTTCATATCAATGATTTCCATTACCGGTGCAGTTTCTTCATATTTTTGTATTTGTTTTTGTTTTTAAAGTACTAAAAATATAATAACTAGATAAAATAAAATAAGATTTTTAGGAGGAAAATCATTTTTCTTGTAAGTAATTTATCTTATTTTTTTAAGGAATGAGTGACTTGATAGTGATGTAATTAAGAGGAAAGTTGTTTTAAAAGGTCATTACTTATGGTTATAATGGAATTGTTACATTCATCATAGCTAATGGTACTAAGAATTGATTGGATGTTAATTTTTGTTCTTGATGCTTTATTGACTGCTCTTCTTACTACATTAATTTCAATGGATTTTGAACTATATGATCCAAATATTTCTCACCTTAACCTGTAGCAACCTTGCAATCATTAAAAATCCTTTGGTTCATATTACACATGTGAATCTTTAGTGATGGAGAACTAAAAAAATATGTAATGTCATGGACCATCTTGAACATGAAAGATGTTTGAGTTTACCTATAGAATGTTTTCTTTCTAAACATAACTTGCCAGAGTCTACCTCTACATTGCCTAATTTTTGAAGGGAATAGTTGTTGATTGATTATGTTTAAAACTTTGAATGTTTAATTCTTGTTTTGGGTTTTGAAATTTACTCTTCTTTCTTACGACTATCTACTCTTAGGAAATATGTTTAATGATGAAGTTTTTTTATTTTAATCTTCAGTTTTGCCTGAGGACGATCAAAACCTAAGGGGCCATTTGGTTCCACTTCTGTTTTTTTGTTGTTGTTTTTGGTTTTTGTATCCAATTTTTGGTTTCTATTTTTTCCTTAAAAAACGAAAACCTGTTTAGTTGAAATTTGTAATATAAAAACTGAAAACAAAAACCTGTTTGGTTGAGATTTGTAATAAAAAACTAAAAATAAAAATATGTTTGCGTTTATCATCTTGTTTCTATTTTTTTGTAATTATACTCTTTTGTGTAATAATGATACTATAATACAATATATTTTAAAATTAATTAGTTATCATTGTAGCTAAAATTAAAATATACGCAAATTAAATATTATTAAAAACTTACACATTTGTATATAATAAAACTTACACAGAAAATGGGGCCATCTGTTGTTATTAGCATTGAGAAAAGAGTTTATTCGAGTATTTTGCTTCCTTTACCAGTTACTCATAAACAAAATATATTATTGTTATGACATTAAATATTTTTTACTCCACTGGAAGGAACATAGGAGGGAGTTAAAAACAAACAAGCCAAGGGGATTGAAATGTTTGAAAAGGGCAAGGAAGCAAAATCTCAATAACATGGCAAACCTCGCTCTTCTATGGCGGGTTTCAAGAGCTTCTTTCTTCTCCTTCCTCTTCAACCAAACAGAAACGAGGAAGAACAAACCCATGAAGAAATAGAAGAAGAAGAAGAAGCAAACAGACACTCACAC
>JANIIA010497681.1:0-14715 GCA_027478495.1 Erythroxylum alaternifolium | reverse complement strand
AAACATGCACATGACTTTTTTAATGAAGCACATGCACACTTAATGCAAATCAGCCCATGAAAAAGCCTAAAAGAAGTTCACACACCCTTTACAAGATAAAATAAGCCTAAGCCCATTGATTAGACTTGTTCTTGTGAAAATTGGCTAAGCGTTAGCCGTCTTGGTTTGATGCCTCCAATGTGCACACACACTTAGGCGTCTTCCTAAGCTATTCTCCAAGCTTGATCAACAAAACTTCTTGAAGTTCTTGTAAAATAAAAGCTTGTACATAAATCTGAAATTGTGCTTTGAGCTTGTTAGAGCGTGACCTTGTAATTGGACCCGTTGGCATCCTCAAGTCTCCATTGCCGTGGTGAGTTGTATCATCTTTTCTTTTCTTTTCTTTTTTAACTTATTTTTTAACAAATCACAATTGAGGCTATCAAAAGAAGTAAGAAAGAACAACTATGAAATAATAAGAAAGAGCAATCAATTTAGAAAAATAATCAGATGACTAGATTTGAAAAGTTTGAGAAGGACATAAGAAAAAATATTGCAACAAGAAGACAACCAGATTTTCAAGATTTGCAAGAAACGTGTATGGAAGAAACCAACAAAAACAACAAGAAACATGAAACAAAAATAAGTAATAGGCACCAAACTAATTTAAAATAACCCATGCTTTGATACTAATTGATGTAACCGTAAATCTATATCTAGGAACCCAGGAATTTTCAGAAAATCTAAATCAGTTATGTTTTCAAGAAAACTTCGACCAATGTTTTCAAAAACATGAACCAAAGTTACAAAGAAGGATATTGACACCACACTCTAGGAAAAGAAGAGATTGAGAGTGATATGTCAAATGAATGCCACAAAGAATAACCTTGATAAGTTCTAAATTCAACGAAGAACCAACAAAGTGAATAGCCTCACCTATTTCATAAAAAACAATTTCGATCTGAATTCTTCTACAAAGATGACGATTATATAGGCTAAGGAAAACCTTAATCTATCTTCTAGCAATGATTGATTCCTAAAAATAAGGAAATCCCTAAGATTTAGGAAAGCCTTTTCAAAACTAATTCCTACAGCCAAATATAGAAAGTGGACTTTTAGGCAGCCCAAATCAATTAGAGATCTTCTCAAAATCATCAAAATAACATAGTCTTGTAATTTGGCCAAATAAACAACTAATTAGACCTATTTAATGCGTGAATTAAGGTGATAGGGTTGATTGCTCTCACCAAGCCCAAATCAGCTTCTGTTGTTGCTTATTTAGCCCAAACATTTTCAATCAGTTCATTAAGAGCTTCTTTGATCCTTTTAGTCCACCAATATGTAATGTATCAATGAAATATGTTGAACCAAATTGCACCATCCTTTGCATGTCCTTAGTTGGGTTTCCATCAACAAATCCTCTAAGATCCATCCTTTTTAAGGACAAGAAGTACTAGCAATGCACGTGGACTTATGCTCTCCCTTACATACCCTTTTCCCATCAACTCCTCAACTTGACTTTGAAGCTCCTTTGTCTTCTCAGGATTGCTTCTATAAGTTGGTCAGTATGGAAATAAAGCATTGGGAACAAGATCAATTTGATGTTCTATTCTCTTAATAGGTGGCAATCCACTAGGCATATCTTTAGGAAACACGTCAAACAACAACACTAGGCAAAGAAATGTTAAGTTTGTTAGTATTAAAATAAGTCTCTTTGTACAACAGTTCAATCATTAGCTTATTTAAAAACACAGTCCTCTTGACATCACTCTCTTTTACATAAAAGCTTGCATGCTTCCTAGGTTTTCTCTCACTGCACTTTTAATAATATCCTTTTTGTCTCCACTCAAAATTACTTCTTTTCCTCTCCTCTCGAGTTGAGCCACTCCTTTCTTTTCCTTCACATTTTTTTTACTAATCTCAACTTCACTCTCTCTTGTTGTCTCACTCTCCCTTTTAACTCTCATTTGATCTTCATACACTTGTCTAGGGGTTAATGGTGCAAGAGTGATTGGTTTCCCATTCATTACAAAGGAATATCTGTTCTTGAATCCATCATGCATTGCATGCCTGTCATATTGCCATGGTCTCCCTAAAAGAATGTATCCAATATGCATAAGCAATACATCACACAAAAACTCATCTTTACACCCCAATTGAGAATGAAACTAGAACTTGCTTGTTTACCTTTAGTTCCCCACAATCATTCAACCATTGAAGTTTATATGGTCGGTGGTGTTTTGTAATAGGTAAACTTAGCTTCTTTACCAAGGTTGTACTACCTGCATTTGTGCAACTACCACTATCAACTATCATTGAACATACCTTATCTTTGATGTGGCATCTTGTATGGAAGATATTGTCACGTTACTCATCATTATCTTCCTTCACTTGTGTACCCAATGCATGCCTAATAACCAATGCTTCTACCTCAAAAGGTACTCTACATCACTAGCATCCTCTAGAGGTTGCATGGATTCATCAATTAATTCACTTTTAGTCCCCACATCTCCATTCTCTTCCAAAATATTCACATGTTTGTTTAGACAATGAGAAGCAATATGATCTATTCCCAAACATCAAAAACACTTACATTACCCTAATTTTGGGAAGAATCAATAACTTTGGTTTATATCGTGTCCATGGCCTTGTAGGACTCATCTTTGTGCTTGGAAACAGTCTTGTCTTCCTTCTTACCCTAATTTGGTTTCCATGATTAAGAGGAACCCCTAAATTTGGCCAAACTTTGTAGGACCCCTTCCTTTTGAGCTGCCTTTCTACTTTTATGGCCATATGCAACATGTATTCTAGCTCCACATAATGTTGTATCTCCACCACATTGGCTATGTCTATATTCAACCGTTGTAAGAAATGTTACATGGTTATTTCTCAATCTTCCTTGACATTGACTCAAATCATTGCAATCTCCATCTCCTTGTAGTAGTCCTCAACACTCTTAAACCCTTGAGTAAGGCCTTGCAACCTTTAATACAAATCCCTATAATAATGATTAGGGATGAATCTCCTCCTCATAATAGCCTTAATATCATCCCATGTATCAATAGGTTGTTTATGATTTCTTCGCCTGCTAAAAGAATTTGATGCCAACAAATTATAGAATAATCAATAAACTCCATAGCAACAAGTTTTACCTTTTTCTTCTCAAAGTAATTGTGTCAACACCTTCCTTTCCCAATCCAAGTATGCATCAGGATCATTTCTCCCCTGGAAGGGTGGAATCTTCATTTTGATGCTACTAAAATTATCATAAAATCTTCCACTTTGGCTCATCGCACCTCATCTACCATCCTTCCCATGAATATTTCTATCCAAAGTGGCTATTAGGGCTTAACATTCATCATCTCCTTCATCACCATAGTCATTATTAGCTTGGCCACTGGTGGGTAGCGGCTAATTTGAAGTAGGTGTTTATGCTTACGATCCACGACAACATTTTGTTGGGGTGTATAAGCATAGGTTCTTAATACACAATGACCACCGAATGTGAAGGAGATTCCAGCACCTTCCAAATACAACCCGATCTCGATCCTAACTTTTATCTCTCAAACATAATGAACATTCAACCAAACTGCTTGTGCATAGCATGTATTGTGAATGAATTCACTTGTACCTTGTCTACAGTCATTCCTTTAGAATTCATATAGAAAACCTGCAAAAGAATGTTAGAAATATCGTCTCAACACTCCCTTAAGTGTCTCTCTCAATTAATGGCACTCAAATCTCATGTTTACACACTTTATATTTGGTTTTCCACTAGAATGATGCTTACTCAAACTCTTGCCTTTTACCACTCTTAGAATTCCTCTTTTAGTTCTTTATAGAACTAAATAAAACAAATCAAGACAATTAAACTTGTAGCAATTCAAACAGATTATGATGTAACAAAGGAAACTGAAATAAATGAAAAAGGATCAAGAACAAATATAAGTGGTTGCAAAGGAATAAGAACACAATAGACTAAGGATAGGACCAAATAAATTGAATCACAAAGATAAGGATAATAGGATGATGGAGGGGCATCCAAGCTTGCAATTCAAGATATGGAAGCCATGGGGCTTGGAGAAAACCATCAGGTGGAGTTGAGGTCCAAAAAGAGTCGGTTGAAGTATTGAAGGAAGAAGAAGTTGGACTGCACTTGTTCTTAAAGTTCTAGGTGATGTTGAGCCCATTTTGGTGACTTCAAAGCTTGTGTTTTTGCACCTAATCATACTGAGTTGTTTGAAGCCTAGGAGTAGCAAATTTTCTCACATTTCAATTAGGCTTATTTAAGTCTAATTTAACTAGTATTTGGTTTTATATAAAGAATTGTTTTATTTCTTGTTTTATCTTGGCCCGGATTTGTTATTTTGGCCCGATTTAATGACTTGTTCGGTTTGTTTTATTTTAGCAATTTTGTAAGACTTTTATTATAGGTTTTATTTCTGTTTTAATGAGCTAAAAAACTGCAGAATAGAAAAGGTGAGGAGCTGACTTTGTGGCCGCCCATTTGCTTCTTATTTCAGCTCATTTGTTTCCTATTCAATATTTTTCAGAAAAATATAAGGAAAAGTCGAGATTTTCTCTCAATCTTTTGGCAAGGAATTGTCTGGGTTTTGATTGTTTTTTCCAAATAACAATCATTGAGTTTGATTATTTTTCCGAAAATAATCAAAATGGCTTGTTTGTTTGCCGAAAACATTCAATCGTTTGTGTGTTGTGCGGTTTCCAGAATTCTATCCAAGTTCCAATTTCGTTTTCCAATTCCTGTTTCCTGTGTTCATCAAATAAAACATTTTCCTTCTTCAAGTTTGTTCCTCACATCTTAAATTACAAATCTCCAGAAGACATCTTCACCCCAGCCACCTTAAAATTCCCATTTTCATCATCTGCCTTCATTCTATCGCCTAGGTTATCATGTCACGACAAAATCCACCATAACTCAATCATTCCTTATCCGATTAATCTGATTCTTGTGTCTAAATTGTAGTTCACAAAAATTTCTACAACTTTTCTTTTTTTCCTCGAAACCAAATTCCCAGCCAATTAACCCAAAAACGTCTTCATATTTCCTGTTCCAGTTTTATCTGATAAAAACCAAATTGCCCAAAACTTTTCCAATAACCACCAGATCCTATTGCTATCACTTTCAGGCCATTCCTCCAATAGGTATTCAAGTCCCAAGTGAGTCTAATCCAAAAATTTGAGATAAATGAATCAATTTTGGCTGTGATTTAGATAACTCTCTTCCAATAGGCTTGGTACACTCTATCCTCTCCATAAATTAGCCCACATGCACATAGAGAGCCTCCTTGAGTCTCTCGGTCCTAGCTCTGGACATAAGGTCTAACTGGAATGATAAGCTCGCCCCTGTCACGCACGCCATCTCCATGGTGATCCTTACTCCTGCTCACATCAACACGTATCAACATCCCCACATTTGAATCTTTGCTTATCCTTAAGCAAAATCAATGCAACCACTCAATTTTATCATTTCATCTTCATAAAGATCAAAGCATACAATCCCTCAAATTCAGGTCAACTCAAATATCAAGTTAATACACATATCATGACTACTTTTTCATTGATGTACATAAGCAAACTCAACACTTGACACCATTATTCAAAGATAAGTAAAAATGCAAAATGAATTTTCCTTATGGTTTTCACTGATTTCTCTCAAGTGTTTAATGGTTAGTGTTTCGCTCAAACTTCCTATAAAAAACTACACTACCATGGGCTTGCTAATATACCAATTCTCCTCTACAATGATTGCATGCATAAATAGATCAAAAGGACTTGTTTAGGGTTGTAATGTGGTAAAGGTTAAGGTGGGTAAAAATGATAATGGTTAACACGCATTCGTAAAGTAAAAAGCAGATAAAACGTGATAACATAACATAACTCCAAGATATTCAAATATAACCAATATTCTGCACTTATTGATGCTACTCAATTGTTCCTTTTTCTTTTTCTTTTTTCTTTTCAACTTTTCATTTTTTTCATTTCTCTTCTTTTTTTCTAAATACATGGAAAAATAAATCAACTTAGCACTATATACATTATAATCCATAGGTAGAAATATACTCAGCTCTTATCGGTAAAATTTTGTACAATCCCAACTAATGCATTACTTAATACTCTACTAAGCTTGTGAATGAGTAAGTTAATGAGGTTTAAGGTTTTAAAATTTTGGGTATTTTCAAGAAACAAAAGGTTAAGTCTCAATGAGGGTAGCAAGGGATAATCCAAAGGATAGGTCAGTTAAGTCAAGGGTTAAAATAAAAAGGGCCTAAATCATCTCTATTAAACATGCAGACAGTAGACTCAAATCGATTCATAGCAAGTTCTGAAGGTAATAACCTAAGGAAGTATCCCTCGACAAAGAAATGAGATGACTATAAATGGAGTCATATTGGTCAATCCTCACTTTGGCTCAAATGAAAATGCATTATGCATCTCTACAGTACCTTATTGTTCAAATGTCAATTTATGAATCAGCTTATATAACTAACAATTTTTCATCACTCTATATGGTTCACTTTTTACTTAAGTAGCCTAATTTAATTTCAAGCATGCATTCAATCTAATTCAAACTAGCGTGATAGAATCTCATGGCAATTTCCATCAGAATGATTCAAGTGCAGTTCCATTGCTGACACAAAGCATATGATATGCTTAAACATGCATCCTATTTAACAAAATGCGAACAATGCAATTGAGAAAGTCAATGTCACCTCCCCATAATTAAAGATCACATTGTCCTTAATGTGACAAGTCAATCACTAAATAAGGAAAATGACCTCAAACTAAACAAAAGAAATTAAAACAAACAAATGACAGCAAACCAAACAAAAAATGAAGTGAAACCAAACAAAAAATAACAGCAAACTAAACAAAAGAAAATGACATGAAACCATACAAACATGAAATGAAATGAAACTAAATAAAAGAAACAACAAAATGTAAAAGTAAAAGGGTAAGAAAGGGTTATTGAGATGATGCTGGTGACGGTCTAGGTGAAAGAGCTTCAAAATTATTCCTCTGACAGAAATTGAGTAACCTTTTCTTCAAGCTACACTGCTACTTATGGAGTTGCCGCATTTAGATGCTAAGCTCATTGAGCTGAGATGTCATTTGCTGTTGATTAGTGGCTATATGGCTGAAGATTTGTTGAAATCGATCAACCTCTGTTGGTGCACTTGATTCTTCCTCTACTGCTTCTTCTTTTAGCTCCAGGACTGCTCGAAATATGGACCTTCAGGAAGCGGTTATACTAGTGTCCCTCCTATTCCTCACTGCAGTACGCATATGAGGATTTCAGAGTTCCATAGAATAAAACTTCAAAATATCTTAGCGCCTTCAATCAAACATATTGTGTGACATTATGTGCACGTCTCCCTTATCAAGGTTATAAAACCGAGCTAAAGTAGTAACAATATGAGACATTCTAACATATGAACTATTTTTATTTACAACACTCACTATTGATCGAAAAATTCTGAAAGGCATGTTAATTTTAACTTTTTGATCCATACACTACAAAAAGAAAAATTCTCTAGTGAGCATTTGTTACTTTCAGTTTTATTAAACACAATTAAGCACATAAATTTGTGCAAAAGTAAATGTTCGGCACTCTGAATTAAAGAATTGGGCGCATTGTATAAGTCAAAACGTTCTTCACTCGTGAGAGTTTTACAATAATCATCCAAATAAAAATCATTGTCATCATCTAAAACTTTAGTGTTTTGCAAATCCAAAAGGCCACGTATGATACTATAATCCAATTTGTAAACAATACCTAATAACCTAAACCAGAAAATGTCCATTTTAGGGTTATCCTAGACTGTCGTGAAAAACTCTAAAGTTATAATAGTGTAAATAGGCATGTCACACTGAACAAACTTATTCCAACCTATATTGGTGGCTAGTTGCTCAAGTTTTCATCTCACTCCAATGTTTTCTAACACTTCAAAATCAAAATAACAAGAAGTGGCTATTTCTCTAGCCCTAAGTTTTCGATAATGCATACCTTCTTCCTCTAGATCATTTGGGAATGGAGCCTAATAAGCTACCGTTAAATCAAACTTACCTTCACCAGAGACTTGCAGGCGGAGTTCGTTAGTCAGTTTCTAAGGAATCATTTTCCTTGGTGCCACTGTAAAAAGAAAACCTACAAAAATAAGAGAAAATAGTGAAATTCGTATTTTTAGAGAGAGAGAGAGCAAAATCTTACCCAAATCTTTGTGTTTTGAATGATTAATGCATGAAAAGAATGAAGGATTATAAGATTAATGAAAAGAGAGGAAGAAAATACCAATAATCTAGAGGAAAATGAAGAGTTTTAGAGAGTAGGAGGAGAGAATTTCGTGGGTGAGAGAGAGGAGTGAAAATTAAATAAGTGGGTGAAAGAAGAAAAGGGGGAGGGAAATTTAAATTTCCCTTCGAATCATGGGAATTCCCACAATTCCAACGATTGTGGGATTACTCTCCAAAATTTTCTAGAGAGATTTTCGACGATTCCCACGATCGTGGGTTTTCTCTCTAGAAAGTTTCTGGAGATATTTCCCACGATTTTAGGAATCACTCCGATTCCTATGATCATAAGAATTGGAGATTCTCACAATTCCAAACATTCTTCCAAGCTTAATATTAGTTCTCTATGATCCCACAACCTACAAACACATCAAATTAATATTATCAATAAGAAATTTGAAAAGAAAACAAATTGAAATTCAAACAAAACTAAATTAACATTAATTAAACTTAATTTAAACATAATCCTAGCTAAAGAAATCAAACAAATAAGTATACAAGAACAATCAAAAGATAGTTGAATCCTATGGGTTGCCTCCCATGTAATGCTTCTGTTAACATTAGTAGCTCGACTCTCCTTTTTACTTAAAGCGGATTAAATGATTGGTACGGTGGCTATGTAAAAGTTGATCTCAAAGTCTGTATCTGAGCCACCCCTGTCTAGACTCCACCTTCCTCGTTATTGTCCTTCCTATGCCTTCTCCTGCGCAATCATTTCTTTTTGAATGCATTCCCAAGGTCCTCAATATCTTCCCATCCTCTTTGGGGTTCAAGTTCTTTGATATCTGTTGGGGGTAAAGGAGCGTGATCATCTTCCTTCAATACCATGAATGTTAGTTGATCCTTTTCAATTCTCAATGTTAATTCTCCCCCATTGACATCAATAATCGAACAAGAATTAGCCAAAAATGGTCACCCAAGAACCATCAAAGTTTTTGTATCTTTTCCAATATCTAGTAGAAGTTCGCGGGGAAGAAAAACTTATCATTCTATATCTGCATGATCTTGATGTTCCCATTTGGCAAATGCACCGTTCTGTCAGCCCTTTTCACCAATATCTTAGTAGCCTCTGGCTTTTCTATACCTAACTTTTGACTAAACGTGTAGTGCATTATATTGATACCAGCTCCCAAATCTACAAATGCCCTAACTATCTTATCTCTATTTATAATGTACGGAATGAAGAATCCTTTAAGTTTTCTTTCTTTTGTGTTGTGTCTGGACTTCTTTCTGATATGTGCTCTTTAACCTCTTTCTTCACTAGTTCCTTTAGCGTGAGATTTTTTTGAAATTGCTTGCTTAGCTCAACCTCCTTAGAATTCCTTGCTGCTCCACTTCAAGATGACTTTCGCTGATAAAAAATATGTTGTGGAAGTCCAAGTTGAAATTCCCTGATCATTTGGAAAGACTTCCAACACTGTTGTTCTTTCTCTCTTATCTCCGTCTTTCTCCTCATGCTCACTTTCTTTTCTGTTTATCCGAGTGACAGCCATAATTCTCTCCTTCAGGTTGACCTTGATGTTGCTTAATAGGCTATCTACATTTCAAGAAGATAAAGCGTTAGCGAGTTGACCTACCTGAACCTCCAAATTATGAATGAGTGATGTATGGTTCTTCACGATCTAGTCAAACTTCACTTCAATCCTCTTCTGACTTTCTTCCTAGCTAGCAAACATCTTCTCCTGATTCTCCTCTTGAGCTGCCAGTTTCAACCCTAACACTTCCAACATCTTGTCCATCTTACTCTTCATCGCTCCAATTCGATCTTGTTAGAATCCCAGATGTCACTGTGGTCTCGCTTGGCCACCTGCATTGTTATTGCTCTAAGAGAAATTTGGATGGTTTTTCCATCCTGGATTATAAGTATTAGATTACGGGTTGTTACCCAGCTGCGGCTGGCCTAAGTAATTAACTATTTAGTATCGCCAGTTCCTAATAGATAACATTCTGCTGAGTCCTAGTTGTACTACCTGCACAACTCATATTGCACCTGCATTGCCTTCACTGTAGAGGATGCTACTCCTTGAACATTATTCAACTACTTTGTATGGACTGTGATATGAGCCTGGAAAGTAGTAACAAAGCCAATGGGCATCATACCTTTTTGCTCCTTCTGTCCCTGTCTACTCCTCTCACTTGACCACATATAGCAGATTATGAGTTGCTTCCATAGTCTTCCGCATTAATGAACCTCCAAAAACTGCATTAATATTTCCTCTCGTGCTTGGATTTAATCCATTGTAGAACATATGTAGCAGGGACTCCCACAAAAGGTTATGATAGGGACAACTTCTCTGCAATTCTTTGAATCTCTCCCTAGCTTCATAGAGAGATTCCCCATCATTCTGTTCGAAATTTGTAATCTTCTTGACAATTCTCACAGTGTTCGTCAATGGGAAACACTTAGCGAGGAACGCTTAGGCAAGCTGCTCCCAAGTCATAATCTGTCCTGAATTCAACGAGTTGTACCATGCTTTAGCTTGATCTTTCAACGTGAAGGAAAATAATATCAGCTTCACTGCATCGTAAGACATTTTGATGAATCAAAAAGTGTCACAGATTTTTAGAAATTTTATGATGCGGGAGTTCGAATCCTTGTTGGATAGCCCGCAGAATTGCACACTATTTTGTAGAATGATGAGGAGCGCCGGCATTATCTCGAAATTATTCGCTTGAACCACTGGTCGAGAGTCCTCTCCGGTCCTCCTTGTTCTCCTTCTTCAGCCATATCTTGTTACGAAAAGTTTAGACACTTTGCCCTTCTCAACTCTCTTTCGTGTCTCTTGATGTCAGGAAATTCGTCTTCACTAACTTATTTCAATCTTCATATGTTCCTTGTGTTCATGCACCTACAATTACAGAAGGAAAATTATCAAAAATTCTCAAAGCAAAGTAATCTAAATTAAACAAGATGTTAAACAATCATTCTTTGGTAACAATGCTAAAAACTTGTTGAGTGTTGGAATAATCTAATCGTGTTACACCTAAAAAAGTGTAAGTGTCGTGCCGTAGCTTAGAAGCAGATATAGATCCCACAAGGATTGATGCCCAAACACTACTTAATTTAGACAAAACTTTTTTAATAAAGGAAATTGTTTAATTGAAATAATATGGAAAATTAAATTGTAATTAAAAGACTAACACAAAGCAATAGACAATACTGAAATTACAGAAAATTGGAATTCAACAATCTAAAGACTAGAGATTACTTTGTTCCTCATTTTGTCTCCCTCCTATTTTATTAATTGAATTGTGTCTCACATAAGATTTTTGACTGTATTAACTACCCTCTCTTAAGGTGTAATTAATTATCCCTAATCAAATTAAATGGGATCAATTGAATGATCTGTCAAGCTACCTAATTGCTCTACCAATTTCATTAGTTATTAAGCCATCCTATGGGTGATCAATTGATTAGCTACGATCTCTCTTCTAACTATTTAATTAACGTGATGATTGCTAATCTATAGGTTGCTAACTCTCATTGTACATTACTACACAAATAATCTTACTTACACTCATGATTTATTGCAAGATAATAAATAAAATCAACAATCATCGAAGATACTTTCATTCAATTCAATAAGATAGGAGTTTTAACAAAATAATTCAAAAGCAATCCCTAAAACTAAATCAGCCACTCATGGTCTCTATATCATCATCAACACACAAATAATCCATCTTACAAAGATTAGAAGAAAGATAAACACAAAAAAATTGAATAAAAGAAACTTTTCTTCTTTGCCAAAATTTGGAATTTCGGACGTTGATGTGTTATTTTCCCCAATCTTGATGATAATCCTTGATTCTTCACCATCCTTAAGGCTCCAATCTTGTATTCTTAACTTAAGAATAGTGTTTCTACAGAAGGGTTTCGTCTCCTCTCTTTGGAGGCTGAATTATTATCCTTTAATTGTCTAAAAACCTTAAGTTTAATGAAGCTCGGTATAATGACTCAGATTAAAATTCCCACGATCGTGGGAATAGGCCATAGAAAACTTCCTCTTTTCTTTTCCTTTTTGATCTCCATCTTCCTTCCTATATAAAAATAGTTAATTCTTACCCTAAATTAAAATCAAACTTAAAAGAAAAAATGGAAATCAAACTAAATCAAAACATAAAAATATATCCTAAAATACAAAAATAGTCAACAATTATGCAAGAAAAGATGTTCCAATTACTTAGAAAAACATATACTAATGCATAACTATCATTATGTCTAAATTTAAGGTTTGAGCTTCATAACTCGATCTTCTCGTGACTTTTTTGTTCATGTAAGAGCACGATTTTAGGAATAACAAGATAGAAAGAAAGAAAACAAAGACTAACTAAAATGCCTTAAATTATAGAATTAAACTAATTGCCTCCCCAACAATGACGCCAAAAACTTGATCGAGTTATTTCAATGTGTGTAAGTTTTAATTAATTAACCTTGATAATTTACAAGCACATAGCTCATTTGTATAGTACCTAAGTTGTTGATCCCATGAGGTGGGATAATCTAATCCTAAATCTAAGGCCAAAATAAATTGTAAAAATTCAAAATGTAATGAAACTAAAACAAGAATTCCATTCAATCAATTTAAGAATCAATCACAAAAATATTAACAATTTAATAGTTGTAATACACACTCATGAATTAACATAAGGAATTACCAATTATGAGAAAGGGAATTTTAATTATCTTTAACCGTAACCTAATCGATTATGAATTACTGGATTAGTGGTTCTAAACGATCTTAGGGTTGATTACTCTCTCTTGAGTTGTAACCATGAACCTTAATTTATAAATCCTAATCAGATTATGGGAGTTGCAATTTCTCAATTAACAACCTATCTAAAATCGTAATTAGATTTAAAGTTGTCTAATAAATTATCAGAAACCTATGCAAGATCTCTCTTATCATAATTAACCCATTTTATTTAATTCTTGTTCTATTAAATCACCTAACTCTTGTTAGGCCAATTTAATAATTTTTCACTCGATTCATCCTCTCAGTTTATTATCAAATTATTCAAGTTTAGAATAAAATAACAAAAGATCCAAATAACACATAAGGAATCAATTTTTATTAAATCAAAGATAAAACCCTGAAGGTGAGTTTAGAAGCAACATCAACATCCAAAAATCATATCAAGAACTGTTATTCTAATTATATACAATAATAAAAATTAAAATAGCAAGAAATACGAAATTAAATAGATGGCAGGAGGCAGCAATGTTGGTAACTCCTAATCTAGGAAGTACTTCGAGTTGACTTCTTCTCCTCTTCTCTCTTCATTTTTCTCTCTCTCTATCTCTTGATAATTCTCTTTATGGTTTCTCTAAAAATGTTTGATGTAAAAGCTCCCTCTTCGTTTTTGTCTTATTCTTTAAATACCTTTTGTATTCTGAGCAGCCCTAGGGTTTCTTCAAGGTACAAAAGGTTTGAAAAATCCCTTAAAACTTGAACTTTTTGAGTGTCTATATGTCTGCCCAATGTAGACCATGGTCATGGGTCATATCTGAGCCTTCTGTCATGATCGTGACATATAGGCCACGATCTTGGGCTAACTCCAATGCTTCTATCACAATCGTGGCCTGTTGTGTCACAATTGTTGGCTATTGTTTTAGCTCTAGTGCCTCCGAAATTTCTCCCTTCTTCAATGTTCACCTTGAAACACTAACAAACACATCAAGGTATCTCGAAAACATAATAATTAAGCTCAAAGACTTATACTAACCCGTAAAACACTTTAAACATAAATCATTAACAAACTAACACAATTTTAGCCTAAACACATACTAAACGATTAAAGTAACAATTAAATACACAAGTTTTGGAGCCTGATGCAATTCACACTTATCAAAATCCTTTAAATTGTTATAGATAAACCTCTTAACAAAGGTCTCTATTCAAGAAACTAGTTTTCATATCAATATGATATAGCTTCATGTCACAATGATCCACTATTGCTATCTAAAGTCATCCGTAGAGGATATAGGAGTAAAGTTAACATTAAAGTTGATTCCTTCTTTTTGAGTCAACCTTTTAGTAGCCAAACGAGCATTAAACCCCTAACCTTTACCTTGAGAGTCCTTTTTTGTCTTATAAATCCATTTAAAACTAATAGGTTTGTAATTATGAGGTAAATACAAAACCTTCCATACTTATTATTGTTTATGGATTGCATCTCATCCCTCATTACATCCCATTACAAACCTGTATATTGTCCAAAAATAACTTCTATAAAAGTAACTAGATCTACTACATATCCAATATCATAGTCTTGTTCACCTAAATAAACTATGTAATCAGATGAAATAATAGGTCTTCTCTGTAACCCCCCATTACCCTAGAGTACGTACCGGAACGCCCGTGGGTCATTCTGACACATAACCTAAGATAATGGAGTGCTACGTGAAACAACTATCGAACTCCA